>JAKUCM010003980.1:0-77844 GCA_023374145.1 Lepidium sativum
AAATGGCGACACTATACAAATCTGAGAAGAGAGATGAGATGGTAAAAGAGGGATATAGGATTATAGGCAATTCAGGTGATCAATGGAGTGATTTGTTTGGTTCATCAATGTCTCAACGATCCTTCAAGCTTGCAAACCCAATGTATTACATCCCCTGATGAATGTGAAGAGAAAGGACCTTTATTTGAAACTTATAGAACATTATCTAAATCTTATAGACTTACTAGAGCAATACAAATGTTTTAAAGTGTGATTGCCTTCCCTTGTAACTTGTCAAGTTGAACAATTAATGACAGAATGCTCTGTTTTAGTGACTTGTTTGGGTATAATAAGAAGACACAGAATAGACAGTAGTAACTTTATTTGATCATCTCAAAGCTAAAACCAGACATTACCATAGTATTTAGGGAAGTAGATGAACTGCGGGAAAATCATAGGTCACTCTACCTATATCCTAGCACATGTTTGTGTGAGACTTCCCAAATTTAGAAGGATTGCTGGTTTTTAGTTGTGTTGTACGTTTATTTTCAAATTTGTTACAATATATTTGTAGTTATCGTTGTAAATTGTCTATTATGCAACAATGCCCTCTTATTTCTCCCCTGCATCCCTTTTTATTTATAATAATTTTCCCAGTTATTTATATATATCCAACTTATTAGATGTACAAACAAAACATTATCAAACTACATCTTATAATCATATATGGTTTTTGCATTATAACATTATACCATATTTTATTTTAACGTGTTATCATTGGCCCTTTATGAAAGTTATTTATCTGTTGTGTATTGGTTGATTGGTAAAATCTGATTATTTGTTTACGTCTATTTTCTTCTCTTTTCTTCTTCCTGAAAAACGCCTTTACAGCTTCATCCATGTCAAAAGAAACCCTAGATGAATTAAGAAACATGTATAAGCATTAATCTGAACAACAAACGTCAAGATGAGACAATGTACACATTTATAAAAAGAGAGGATTAATCATTATGCTCCTCTTTGTTCTTTAAACACCAAAAAGTGTAAGTAGTTAGATGAGACCCAAAACTCTTCTTCCCCCTTCTCCTTTTTTTCTACTTAAATTAATGGTTTCTTCATTTCTTGGGTTTTCAATTTTGGAGCTGTTCGAGAAAGGTATTACAGTTGTTCATGGTTCTGGCGTCAAGAAGGCCGTGGTTCCACAGTTTCACCATAAACACTCTCCAACACCTACACAAAAACTCTCCTTTATCAACAAAACTACTTTTTTCTGAGACACTTGACAAAACAATGAGGATGATAGAAGAGTTTATTTACCAAACTAACTGTGGTGTTCGAACCATGATTGGTCCGTGTAGTCTTGAAAATGCCTCACATGCCCATGGGATGTGGCCATCTGCTAATACTCTGCAAAGGTCAAATTGTAGTGTCAAGAGTCAGAGAACAATGAACTGAATATAATCTTTTGATATTTACTCTCTTTTGTTTACCAGAAGAATAAGAGCAGGAATATCCACAAATATTCGTATACTGTAAAACTCGACATCACATGTACTGAAAAGAGATAAGACATACCGCTGCTTTCTTACAAACGAGTTCCACATGTGCATCATTTGCTTCTCATCCTTAGTCACATCAACGAAATCATCAAGCATCTGGAAGAAAGAAAGAAAGAAGAGTTTCAAATAGTAAAAGGAAGATAATTTATTCACTGAAAATTAATAAAAAATCAGACAAACTATGCTAGAACGGAGACCAAATACTGATCTCCGTTAAAGCAGTGAAAATGTTAAATACTAAAACATACCCTTCTATCTTCAAAATCTGCTACATCATCATCAACTTCATCTTCACTATCTCTGTCTGAAAGTACTTGTTCTAGAGCCATGGGCTGCGATAGCATGCATCGTAAAGTCGCAATCAATTGCAATGGGCATAAACAAGAGAGCTAAAGAAAAAAAGTATTACCTGAGCTCGATGAGAGTGGAAGAACTGTCTCTTCTGCAGGAGATTACGGCTGGAGGAAAAAAATTGGAAAATTCCAGTCACATAATTTTTGGACTAGCAAGCTACTTGTACACAACTAGCATAGAAAAGTATAAACCATAAGTAGTAAATGAAAATCAAAGAAGAGGCAGATAAACTGACAACAGAAAGCCAAACATACTTCCTCAAGTCTGACCGTTCTATAGATAGCTTCCTCGTTTTTGCAAATTGCAACATTGTACTTCCAGCTATCGACTGCACATAATCTGGATCACCACATGATTGCATGTCTGCAAGAGTCGTGCCAGGAGGAACTCTTTGACCGGACTCAGCACCCCCATTTCTTTCGTAATGTTTGCCAGATGGCATTCGGCTCTTCTCGTTTCTAACGGAATGAGCATCTGAATTGAAAAAAAAATGCAGTGATAAATGATCCTATGTTGTCGAGTGCACATAAGAATGTAAATTACTCGTAAAATATAAAACTAAGACATGTTCTCATCGCAAAAGAAGCCAATACTGTGAATCAAGTATCTTTTTGTTTTAGTAAACACATACCATCAGTTTTATCTAGCACCTCGCAACCTAACCCGAGACGAGGTCCTTGCCTTGAGCTCCGTACCTGACTCTTCTGCCTCCTACGTCTGAATTTCTTTGAACTGTCACATATTGTAGAAATTTTATGGTCTGGAAAACTGACTGTCAAATGTTCATAACATCAGTAAAGGCAACATAATACGCCAGATAACTTACGAATAAAAGAATGTTTGCTGCTTTGGGTCAACATCTTCCTCATTAATCTGAGTAGATTGTAATGAACTTTACATTTAGAAAACTGTGCTAAGAGTAATTAATCAAATCGAAAGATCTACGCTGATAAAAAAAATATGTTGTAGAAACTACTTCAAATGGGTCTGACACTTCTATATAACCCAGGACATTATTCTACAGGTTAGCTCTGATGTTCACAGAATTAACAGCCAGAGCAACGTCATTGTGATTCTATTCTCTTCATGTCACCAAGGACAATACCAGGGACTATAGTGTGGCAAATAGAAACGTATAAATCCAGTTCTCTTATAACAACTCAAAAGTCAACAACCCGTAGAATTTATGTTTGGATAAAAAATGTCACACCCTATAAGATCAATAGCAGAGAAATTAATAAACATATATCAACAAACAAGAGGCTATAACCTCGGACATTATTGTCTCAGTCTTGAGGGAGACATTTACAGCCTGATATTCTTCAGTTGCCTAAAAACGAAGTGGAATAGATTAGTGGCACCAAAAAAATAAATAAAGATAAACAAAAATATCGACAATAAATAAATTTGAGCAAACAGCTAACTGAATAATGAAGTTACAAACCCAAAACTCGAAATTGAAGAGATCATGGGTTGATGGCAAGTGATATCTTAGGCCCTGTAACATGATTGGGAACAAAAGAAAAGATTGCATCAATACAGAGACTAGTCACTACAGCTGAATCTTTGACTAAGAAGTATGAATAAATGAAAATGATATCCACCTTGAAACTGCCACATTTTACTAAGCAGAATGGACAAGAAAAGTCTTCAGTTACTGCAAGACACATAGCAAATATACATATAACGGGTTAGGGAAACATTTAAATATATACATACACATGGGTATGAGACAAGTTAGGGCTAATACTAAGTTACCTTCAGTCCTCTGCAATTTGTTGTTATAGTATCTGTAATTGAAAACTACATTTCGTGTCCTCAACCTATGCATTGAATGTAGTCGTTTAGAGTTAACCGGAGGGATAGACGTGATAAATTTTACGTAGCTACTTTGAGCACTTCCCATAAAAGGCAAAGGACAGCCGAAAGTCGAGAAAACTATATACTAGGGCACTAGGGACATAGTAGGGAAGTCAAATTCATAAAATTACAAAATTATTACACGATGAGGTAAGCAAGCTGAAACCACAGAAAAGGAACTATAGACTACACTAAAGATTACCTGATAATTTGTAACAATGAAGAGGAAGAGATGTCATTATATGAAAATGAACTATAAGGAGATTTTTCCGTTGCCCCAACCTCTTCTGCAGATATGGTGACTTGCACTTGCTGTGGCGAGCTCTTCAAATAAGAAGTATAAGAACTATAAGAATACAACTATATCATAATTTCAGAACAATAAATGGAAGTATAGCAACGTCTGTGAAGTTACCGAGGTGAGTGGATTGCTGGGAACCTGTATCGAGACACACTTTTCCTCATTCATAGACTTTAGCTGCAGCAATAGACAAGTTATACCGGTTTTATTTTCATTAGAATAATCAAGATTAAAAAGTAATTGCAAAATTATATTTCATATTAGCAATTAATTCCAATTCAGTTTTTCAAATTACAGGAAAGATGTTCAATTCAGAGTCATCATTTCACAACAGGGAACAAACGTCCATATAAAAATGGAAAGAGTTAGACAATAGTCACCTTTATGAAGCAAGGCTGCATTTCAACAAGAGAGACTGAGTCTACTCTTTGTCCCAAGTCCATGTTCGGAGATTTCTGCCACGAGGAATACAGCGATTGCAAAGGTATTTTACTCCATAAGCAATGTCCTCCTATATTTCCTAGCGGGAAAGAAATGCTCATGATGATAAGAGTTAATGAAGAAAGAGACTTTCAGGAACTCTTATAACTGGACTCAAGAACCCTAGTTGTTTATAAATAACTAAGAGTGAGGTTTTTCCATACTATGACATGGAAAAGATGGTATGCCCAAGTATGTGAAGAAATGGTAATACCTGAATGAATCTTGCCTGAATCAATGCCAAATTGAGAATTTTGCGCACCAGCTACAAGAAAGAAAATAAATTGATCACTATGTCTTAATGTTGTACATATGTCAAAGATTTCAATTAATTCTGAACGCCAGTCAATCTTACTCACCAAAGCTGATAAACAAGATAGCGAGTGATCCTGATTTTGCCTCCAAGGCGAGTCTGTTCATATCAGGGAGAAGAAAGTTGGCTTGCGCTTGACCAACTCCATCAACCCCTAGGATACCAGTTAGAATACATGCTCGACTGAACCTATATACTGCAGAATACTATAATTTGAGAATTTCAAAAAAAAATGTTAGCAATGAAAAGATAGCTTGCAATTGAGATCATAGAAACATCAATTCAATCCAGTATGAGGCTCAAACACCTACCTCAGCGACAGGCTTAGGAGAAACGAGTCTTGCCAACAAAATATACAGAGGGAACAGTTTTTGAGTTTGTACCCCAGCATCTATAGTGCCTGAGAGGAACACATTCATTTGAATTCTGCACAGCAGTAAAATACTGATTACCAACGGGTAATATCGTCTTCCAAAAAAACTTAGAAAGCACTTAGATACGGAATGAATTATAGAGGTATAAAACTCTTATGATAGTACAAAACTCATGAGATTCTGAACAGAATTATAAAAAAGAAAAAATACCTCGTTTTATGTTTTGCCTCAATCTTATAATGCAAACATCGCTGAAGAAACAAGGGCTACATGGGAGATGCAGAGAAATGGTTAGGATCGAGTTCATAGACTTTGCTATACCAAATGAAGTGAACTAAAATTCTATTTCCACGGGATTCTAAAGTAAGTCCATACTTGTGATCTATCAGCAGAGCTATATCATTAATCATGATTTACAAATATTACTCTTAAGGAAATGTGACAATTTGAAGAAAACACATACATTCCTAGTAGCACGCCGCTGAAGAATATTGTAGAGTTCTACAGGCTTGCAATATGCAGCCAGGCTTTCTTCAGCAGCAATCTCTTCCTCTTCAGAGATATGCACACGGGAGTCTTCATGGCACATCTGTTCTGTGCTTCTTGAACAACTGCGATTGATACGCCACCAAAAACAAATGCTCAGTATGAATTACGATTGTTCAACTTAGTGTCAATTATTGTTCCGAAAAGCCCATAAGCATACTCATAAGAGAAAATGGTCTAATATCAGACAATGCCGAGACATCATAGAAGAATCTGGGAAAGATCCATTTGTGAGAGATGAAAAGACTCACGAAGAGGTTTCACGAGTCACGAGAGGAATGCCTGGCATTCTCGCTACGAGATCCTAGAGTAGAATACCATACCCAGCATCACCATCACAGACTATAAATACTTCAGCTGCAACCTCGCAAAATCACAAAAAATGGGTCATTCTTCAAAATCACACAAAAGCAGAAATTTATAGTTTGAAGCGAGTAGTAGAAAAATATTATGACTTAATTTGAACAGTAACCTCAAAAATCCAGGAAAAGAAATCTATCGGGACTTGAGCTAAATAGGAGGTAGAATCTAGAAAAAAATGTTGGAATTGGCTCTTCAGACGACGAACAAATTCAACAAGCTGAGAAAGATCTCGAATTAAAGGAGAAGATGAAGAGTGAAATGGAGATGGAACAGTTAAACCCAAAAAACAAGAAAACCCTAATACTGAGGATTATTATCTTCACGCGAATATAGAAGAGACGACGGACTCTGACAGCTTGAGAAAGAGAGTTTCTGAGAAAGAAAGAAAAAATTAATAGTGTAATTCGTTTTTGTTGAGTAAGACTTCAGAGACTGTTATTTTTAAGACAAAAATAACGTAACTATAGCTATAAATTATAAATCTTACCAACTCTCACGTGAAGAATTTATTCATTTTTTATATTAAATGAATTTATTCATTTTGTATTTTTAATTGTTTTTACTATCAAGGTAAGTATAATTTTATGTGAAAAAAAAACTTTATCTATTGACTAGAATTCACGAAAACCAGACTATTACAATTCACGAAAAACTTTACCTCACTAGTTATTAATTTACTTGATAAGACTATTAGAGCATCCACATTAGTGAATTCCCTTTAGGGTTTTTTTTTTTAAAAAAATGGAGCTAATACGGGTTCGCCACGTGGCTCCTCACTGTTCACTTTTTCTTTTTTGAATTAAAAATTTATTGGTTCTGGAGCCAAGAACCTCCCTTGAACCTTTGATGTGGATGCTCTTAGAGTATGTCTAACAATAGGGGTTCTTAAGCATTTTTTAATATAAATTATGTTTTTAAGAACTTTTGTAATTTTCCCTCTCCAATGGTAGAGTCCTAAAGAAGGTTTCTTAAAATGGATACAAAATTGATACAAAACATAGACATGTTAATGGATACAAAATGGAAGAATTCTTAAGTTGTGGCTTCAGCTGCTGAGTTAAACCGAAAGTACATGTACCCGAGCTTATTTGTGTCGTGGTTGTTGTGCTGGATGACAGGTCCAGAACATGAGAATCAACTAATATGACATTTTTTGGGACATGGCCTAATAAGGAGCTTATTTCTTTGCTTGGCGAGGCTTGCAATGTTGGTAATCCAATCCCGAGTCCAAGGAAGCTTCAGCAGAAATTGTAATGCCTCTAAATCATTACCTTTACGTGTATATTCATATTGTGAATCCAAGTCTGATGAAAGAGAGATAAATTAGCAGATGATGGGTACAAAACTGGTGTAGTGGAAAAGATTCAACACATTATTTGACATTGGCAAAGAAAGTCAGACTCAGAGAAGAGGATAATACTAGGCACAAGCAGCACATTGTGAATTCCTTCCAAGTACAGAGAAATATCAAACATGATAGGACCAATAGTTATGCGAAATGGCACCAACCAAGCCATAATGTTCACAGCCAAAAATGCCTTTGATGTACTCTTGTGGAACAAACATGAAGGTGATGGTAAAGTGTTGCAGCCATGGCAGTCAATGATCTCAGGTATCTTATCTGGAACCGCACATCCGTTCTGCACAGGACCGTTTGATGTGGTGAAAACGAGATTGATGGCTCAGAGTCGAGACAACGAAGGTAATGTGAAATATAAAGGGATGGTTCATGCCATGAAAACGATTTATGCAGAGGAAGGATTGGTGGCATTATGGAGAGGATTATTTCTGAGGCTAATGAGGATTCCTCCAGGACAAGCTATTATGTGGGTTGTTGCTGTTCAAGTCACTGGTCTTTATGAAATGAGATATCTCCAAAATGCTCCTTTATAGGGATATAAGAAAGTTATTGCAGTAAAGTATGTGTACAGAAAGAATTCAATCCAAATATACCTTAAGTTCCCCACTCCTTGTTCTCTGTAAAGCATAGGGGAAGACCAACACTAAACTTTCTGCAGTTAGTTTGACAACGGCATCGGAACAGCTGGAATATATTGCCATAAGACAACGTCCAACGGTAGAATCATAGATCATATTCCTGTTAAAAAAAAACAGAAGTTAAGTTGAAAGTGAAGGTAGATCTATCCTAAAATGAGATGTCAGATAACAGTTTTAAAAGTGAGTATATCTTCAAAAAAAAATGTAAATGCACAAGTGATGCTACTAACCAATCATATAAACCAAGTCACCAAATTTATGAACGAATATTAACTCACCATTTGAGTCGTTTAGTGCCTTTTTTAATTCCTATGAAGGATATTTCTTCGTTGCCATTTCCAATTTCGTCCTCTGTTCTCAGTTCGTCTGGATTGGAGCTCTGAGTCCGATCTCACTGCTTGAATTCCTGATGTGTAGAAAATGACATACAGAAACACCTAAACCGACCTAACCCTAAGCTTTGCGACCAAATCGAAGGCGATGGTTCCGATGATGAAGAAGAGGCAGAGAAGAGGAAGAGAAGAGGAAGAAGAGGAAGAGAAGAGAGTAAGCAAAAGGTTCTCCTGGACGAAATCAACGAAATCGGTAAAAAATCGCCCCAGAGAAGAGAGAAGAGGAAGAAGAGAAGAAAGACGGTGAAATGAGAGAAGTCGCGACCCTTCTCTTTTTTTTTTGGTCAACACCCCTCCTCCAATCGTTTTGTGACACGTAAGGTTTCTTAAAGGTTTCTAAAAATCCTAATAATAAGAACCGTCTCTTATGTTTTAATCAATTTGTTGATTAAATTTTTTTAAAATCATGCTTAAGAAACCCTTAAGAAACTACCAATGGAGAAGGTCTTACAATTTTTCTTGTTCTGAATGCGGACGCAGTGAAAATCAAATAAGGAAATTTTGCGCGATATATATTTGTTTTTTGTTGGGAAATTTTTTTTGTTTTTTTATTTTTATCAGCGGCAAATTATATTGGACGACAACTGGCCGACCCAATAGCCAAATTCCTACATAATGTAATAATGTAGGCAAAAGAATTCAATCTCTGATTGTGCAAATGAATTGACTTATGTAGACTTACTGTTTGCCACTAAGCTAAGAGGCATTTAGGAAAAAAAAATTTGTTCAAACAATTAAATATCATATTACCAATTTCTCTATCTAATTTTAATTTTATGTAATTAAGTTTTTCTTACTGGATAATGTTTAGGATTTATGGATTTGAAGATCGACTATAGATTAAATTGTGTAATGTTAACAAAAAAATATGTACTCAATATCATATTCGTTTTAGAAGAAAAACAAAAATTGCGTTTTCATTATGGCTTACAATATTTTTATAAAAGTCAATTATATTTGTTTATTTAAAATTAAACAAAAATAATTAATTGATACAAAAATACTATGGTTAACAGAAAGTCTCTCCCAATAGCCTAAAGTTTTCTCAATAGTTATGTTCCTCCGGTGAAATTCTTGCCTTAGCTCTCTCTTATCCAAACTCCAATCTTGAAGAGAGAATTTGTGGCGATCTTTCGCCGATAACAATAGAAGATCCACTTGGTTGCTAATCAATTTGGGTCTCCTTTGGAGACATCCCGGTTCTTTTCAGAATTTCGGTTTTTAGTTTTTCCCATCATGGCTTTGAATCATCTCTCTGGTAATAAATTCGGCGTCGATTTCCGGTTTTCTCCTGTCTCTTTCTTCTTTAATCTTCGGCGGGGCGATCCTATCTTCTCTATGAGCGTAACGCTCATATGTTCGAGTCATAACTCTGCGGGGCTTTCACCGCTTAATGTGAAGAGCATGATGGTGGTGAGTCAAAAGTAGTATCCTTGGCGTTGGTCTTGTTGGCACTGGAGCTTCTCGACTATGGCGGTTGCTGATGCGAGAGATAGGCTTTTCGATGACTTTCTTTGGAAGAGCAAATTAATATCAAATTTCAACTACAGAGAAAACATGTGAACGAGAGGCTTTTTTGGCGATGTATCCTCAACCGTTTCACAAGAGTTGCATGGTGAGGCGTTGCTCAAATCAACATGTGGCAGATCCATATCCAGATGTCTTGTCTCTCTGCCACATTTGGCTTCTTGAGGGTTCCTTTTATGGAGATGGATGTAATGCCTATTACCTTTACTTCTCTGTATTTGTAACTTTGCATTGTAGTGTCACGCTTCGGCTTTGAGCCTTTATCAATAAAGTTATATAAGTTATAAAAAAAGTTTTCATAATTAAATAAGTAGTTTATGCATTTTTTTTTGTCAACGACCGATTATATTATAGCAAATCATAATAGTAAAGAATTACAACAAAGAATTATAAGCATTCTTGCTTATACGTTGAACTAGAGTATATGTTTTATGATTAAGAGGGATATGAATAATAGAAATAGATAAAGAAATAAAGAATTTAGCCTCAAAAACTCCTCCTGGAAAAGAAATAAAGTCGGGCACTCATCTGAACGATTTATCCACTTCAAAACCGTCTCACAATATGTTGATATCTCACCTCCGTGATTTATAGTGTCATGAGAGATTTCATTGCCGAAAGAACAGGTCCAACCTCGGTATAGGGCAGAAAGACTCTGGTGGACTTCTTCCATTGAATCTAAAAAACAAAACCAACCTAAACATGTTTGATGGTCGATATTCTTCCAGGAAGCATGCACAAAATATTTGTAGCCTGTGAAACTTGGATTAAATGTGGATGGAAAAACCAATGGAGACTTTGTGAAAGCGGTATGAACTTTTAAGGGAACTCTAAAGTCCTTGAGTTCATTTCAAGCAGCATACAATTCCTTATAGTCAGCTTCCGCATGAATAAGTATGTTGTGGGAATATGCATCTCTGTCAGTAATCATTCCACGCTTTCCAAATATATCAAATAATCAATGGGAACATGTGGTGTCATTTTGCTCAGGTAGTCGCCAAAGCAAATAATCAAGATTGTACCAAATAGATTCGCCAGGAAAAACATATGACGCAGAAGGAATACATAAGAGTTCCAAAGTTTGAAGCGCTAGTGGGCATTCAAAAAGGATGTGATTAATGGTCTCTGCACCACAACATTTACATTTAGCATCGCAATTTATTCTCCTCTAAGTCAAATTCTGCATAATTGTGGTACGACCTCAAAAAGCTTGCCAAATAAAATGATGAATTTTATTTGGATAATTCAATTTCAAAATTTTGTTGTGCAGAGCTTGAAGTTTGGACCAAATTGTCCAACTTCTAGTAATAAAAAAAATCGTCAGTTTGATATATCTATGCATTTTTTAAAATGACGAAAATAATGTTGCCAATTATTGTTGAAAGAAAACAAGGTAACAACACACCATACATGAAGACAACACATTAAATACAGTGTCCTTTGTTATCCATTAACTTATTTACTATATGAATAACATATATATCAAGAACAGTTTTTCTTTTATATTTTATATCATTTTATATGAGCATTTAATTAAAAAAAAAATAAAGTGAAGAAATAAATGATAAAATATATGAATGATAAATTTTTAAAAAACTTTTAATTTACTTTTTGTCTTGGTTTTGAAAAATAATTTATATTTTAAAACAAAAAAATCTCTAAAACAACTTATATTGTGAAACTGAGAGAGTATATTGTGTACTAATACATTTATTATCTAATAATATGTTTATTATCTCACAATATGTTTCTTATCAAATAATACATTTATAATCTAACAAAAATTGCCAAATCAAATTCATCTTATCCATAAAATTTGACTAAAACTGATGATATCAAACTTGGATTTAGTGTTCATGGAAATTCTCTAAACGAGTTTCGTGTAATTGTGAGATTACGGAGATAAGGAAAATGGAAGAAATAAAGGGAAGAGAAGAAATTTTTCTCTTAGGATTTGACCTAGTTTACGTTTATTGAGCATGGGACTTGATAGATTCAATTTCAGAGCATCAATGGAGGATTTTATGTTAAGTTTTGACCTAGATTATGTTTATGGAGCATTGGGCTTGAGAGATTCGTGGAAAGCATGGTGAAGAGGAGTTATTTCGTGAAGATGAAAGATGGGAAACAAAAATGAAAAGGAGAGCGACAATTGATGAATAAATGGAAACCACTTGGTTTGATATCAAAAATTTGAAACTGTTGAGTACAACATGCAAAGCTTGAGCTTCAGATGGTAACAAACAACAGAGAGAGTTAATGGGAAAGAGAGACTCAGTATGCTGAATAGGGGCATTAGAACATCTCCGATGCTAAAAACCTCTAATGAGGTTCTTAGATTATTTATAATGCAAATAATGACTTAAGAACATCTAATAAGGTTCTTAAGTTTTGTGGGGTTCCAATGGTATAACCTCACACAAAGTTCTTAAAGATTTTACAAAAAAATTATAACTAATGTTAATACAATGTAAAATGCATTGTGTCTTTTGTTACATATAAATTACAGATGTATGAATGAAGCATTTTGTCATTCCTTGAGTTGATTTCTTTGAAAGCCTTTTTATTGCTACATTTGTCCCATTCCTAAGCGTTCCTTGATGAATCAGAATAACATATAAATCAATTTGTATGTTGTAAGATTGTATCAAGCTGAAATATAAACTATTGTTGTGAGCATTGCAGTAACCAATCATGAATACTAATTATATTACCCTGTAGACTAGACCAAAGCCGCCTTCTCCTAACTTCTTGTCCTTATAGAAAATATTTGTTGCCATCCTTATGTCATGTAGATTTAGGGAACGCATATGTTCTCCATCGATATCATCAATTATACTGCCTGCTAATAGCTCTCTGCTATGGTTTTTGTTTAAGTCTGCATAAAGCTCGTCTATAAGAAACATGTGAACAAATCTTATATATAGTGAAAAGTTTATGCAAAATACCAAAACAAATCTCACTTCTTTGTGTTGTTCTCCTTTTACGTTTTAGAGCAATTAAATAGAACACACCAGCTACTACTAGTAATGACATAATGCTTTTGGGAATCTTTCCTTTTCCTGAATAGAAAATGAAAGCTCAAAAAATATTTTGACATACTTTTGCCTCCAAAATTTACATCCAAAATGCTTACCTTGCTTCGAACAAGCAACTTTGACGAACAATGTGTGTCCATCTCTTGGTTGTTGTTCCAGATTGAAGACATCTTTTGTCCACATCAAATATTTGTTGCCATCAGTTGCATAGGCCTCGCAAGAACAATTAGCTAGGCAAATTGAAGCACACTTCTGAGGTGCTATTACTGCTGTAAAGTTCTATGTTATTGGATATGTGGCTAATTTCATGTTTTCCATAGGAAGAAACTTAGTGTTTCCCTTGCCGCATTAAAGCTTCGTTTCCCTTTTACAACCACCATAGAAATCAGATTTCTCCTCAATTGTTTTTTTGAAACCTCAAACACATCTACAAGGCTGATTTTTTGTTTCATTGCAGACCCCAAACACCCCACAATAATTATTTACTACACATTTCTTTTCAGGTTGAGACAATTTCACAGTCCACATCTTGTGGAAGTAAGACTGATCAGATTGAGACAACTTCACACTCCATGTCTTGTGGGAGTAAGACCGATATCACGGCATGAACCGTCCTAAAACATCAATAACCAAACATGTAAGACCCTGATATGTTGAATAGGTGATGCTTAATGCCACAGAAAAAGCCAGCTGTTTTGGCTCAGCACCTCTGAAGGGGCAAAAAGATCAAGCTTGATTTACTTTCTAATAACATCAGCATTTTCACAAGTCACAACACAACAATGGCGAAACATCAAATCTTTTTAGAATCTACATGGTTACACATACTCGTTCAGTTTGATCAATATCAATAACTATCTGATTTTATGTAACTGAAAATCAAAAGATTCAGAGAAGTAGAACAAGTTGTCCTCAAGTCAGTTTTCTCACAATCAACTGCTGATTATAGGTTCTTGCTTGGTATATGGTTACTGAGCTAAAGATATTTCACAGATTAAACACTATGTCCAAAATAAGGTTTACACACACTATTAAAACTTACCTCAGCAGCATAAGCGAGTATACGTTGTTGTGTTGCATTCTGAGTCAATTCGCTCTGCATCCACACAGCTGCCATTTCACAGGCATTGCACATAGCCTCATTTAGAAGATCGTTTTCCTCTTCCAGAACTGTCTGAATCCCCATACTGCAGAAAAAAACATGAAGTAGACTTTAATCTACATTGGATCTCGACAATTTCTTGCGTGTATGATCTCTCTATCTCCTTCATTTACTGTGAATTTCTTTGAATTTTAGCGTTGATTGGATGATAGTAGATCCTTTTGATAAAAGAGATTAGTATGAATCGAGGACTTCTATACACAAATTTTGCTACAAGATTCAGAAATTCAACTTTGATGACCTTGGAATTCGGTTCAATACTAGTACCTTCGACTTTCTCAGGGTATCAGTGTTTCGTGGATGGATTTTGGAATAATTCAAAAACAAATTATGGGTTACATTGGTATTGCTTCTTATTAGATAATATATGTGACATCAACATGGGAGCCCGTAGAATTCACTGTAGTTTTTTGTTGTTTCACTCTGAGGTGGAAGCACTGCTTTGAGCGATTTCCAACATAATCTCTCTCTAAATCATTGAAGTAGCTTTTGCGACAGATTGTGCAAAGATGATTAAGATGATGGACGATGCAAAAGATTGGACGGTCTTTTTCGACCTACATAGAAGATTTCTCAAGACTCATGAGCATCTTTTATCTTTATCTTTATTTCCTCATCATCTCAATTTTGAAACTTTCCTGGTTCATAGTGCTATAAGTAAACTTTTTTCCACTTTCTTGGGTGGCTTCTTTGATTTCATGAATGAGTAAGGTTGTTAAGAAAATATTACTAAATAAGTGAAGAAATTTCTTTGGTCAAGTTCTTAAGTCCACATCTAATTCAAAAACGCATCAAATTTTGAATCTAGTGAGTCGCATATTCCCACGTTTTAAATGATGAATTTGAGTTATGGATCAACCATTGCCGATCTAATTGTTATAGATAAAAATAAAAAAATGTAGCTCAAATGGTTGTATATCACTATCATAATTTAATTTTAGGGAGACGTGTTTGCTTGATTTTTATAGAGTTTAGACTATAAATAGAGAATTTTTTAGGGTCATATAGGGCAAGCCCGTAGTTGAAAAAATAAAAATAGAAAAGATTATACTCTAACTAATATGGGCATTGAAACCCAAACTAAGGAATTAAGACAAGCCATAAAAGAATGAAAACCTAATTGTAAAGAATAAGCTTAGTTCGCTAATTCATCAGACTATTAGCTTTCCTTTACGCGTGCGTGACACAGATTATCTAGTCCCTTGATAAGAATATGTAGCACAAGCGTGCCATGAATGACAGAATGTGAGAACTATTATCCTCGTCTTAAGAAATCCTACTATTAACTCTGAGTCAACTTCTAACTCAATTCAAGTATACAGTTTTCCAAGGAAATGTAAAGCCCATTTTCCTGGAAGGGTTGTACATATGACAATGTTCAAACTGAAACCTCCTCATCAATTCTCATTAACATCTTGTAACACACCACCCGTTTTCGCCAATGCAGGGTTACCGCGTGATGCTCCATCTATGTTTAAGCGAACCTAATTTCACTTGGAACCTTCCATCAAATCATTAGTAAGTCTTTCATTATATAAATAGTGATTGTTTGATTTTTTTAGCAACGATAATTGGTGATGGGAATAAGTAGTGAAAATACTCACAACCGATTAGAACCAACCCAAATTTTACCCAAAAATTCAAATGAGCGGGAGTAGATAGAAAATCTAATTCTTGGTCATTCAGAATACATTGGACATTTGTAATGTAGAAGTTATAAATTGAGCATGTTCAAGCAACAAATATTAATTATATGCTTCATCATCAATATGAGTATATGTGTGGAATTCCAAAGAGAATAAGTTCCAAGGTGTTAGTGTACCAAGCTTAGTTACTACAACTACTTCATCAACTATTTTTCATTTATCTCTCCTTCATGCAATGTCTCTTGTTAGTTGTGTTGTATTCAATTCTCTACAACTATCTACACTTGTATATAAGTATACTCTTCTCATTTGAAATCAAGGAAATATACCCATTTGTTTATAAAATTTATAAAGTGTTTATAAAAAATTATAAGTTGTTTATAAATATATATAAACAGATTTTAGTCTGAAATCTTCTGAGATGACACATACTAGATCGCATACACTTATATCTTCATGAACTACAAAAAGAAAAGCTCTTTTGACATAGTCAAATTCAAATTTATAAAGTGTTTATAAAAAATTTATAAGGTGTTTATAAGAATTTTATAAGACTTTATAAGTGAACTTATAAAAATTTTGGCGGAACTTTTTTTTCGAGAAAATTTTTTTTTTGTGAAAAGAATCACTAAAAAAATTTCATAAAATTTTTCTCAAGGATATTTTTGTTATTTCTTATTAGTGTGAGACATTTTTTATAACATTAAAATTCAATGGGTATTTTTGCAAAAAGATGCAAAAAAATAATATTTCTTAAAATTCCTATAATATTAATAGTGTTGATGCCAATTATTTAATATTCTCCTTCTCGAAGTCTCATCATGGCGTAAATACATATAACCATGCATGCCTAATATGAAATCGATGTTCGATATTCCCGTAACTCTATATAACAAAACGTAAAATGATCCAAAATTATAGCATACATATTTCACGTTATGATCACACATTACACACACAAAAATTGAAAATAAACATAGATAAAAGATCAAAGATCGTTTTTATTGACTGTTTTTAGTAAGCTTTTTGTTGTTGTTTTTGGTGAACATTAATGTTGGACTGACCATACTTAGGATCATGTGCTCTGCTCCCTAACTTCATCCTCTGAGCATTCTCTATCTTCTCCGATCCAGACCCCGTCACGTGCCTAACCACATTTCACCACTTAATATATATATATATATATATATTCAAAATCGCTTTATAATCAAGCTAGAGTTGACTTTTTGTATCGAAGGTAATCCGGACGAAACAGATAAATCTCTAGAAAGCTTATTAAATACTCACGTATCAGGCAACCCCGGCCCAATCTATTTTGATGCCCAAAGAAAAATTATAAAAAAGAATAGAAAGACACATTTTTGGGGCTCGCTTATCTTTTAAGTTAAAACCAAACACCCCACAATTACACTACGATCAACTTTCACAAAACGGTGAACCTAAAACGAATAATATATTTTTGCACCTAAAGCACATCTTTAGCCCAAGGTCGACTATATATCATGTTAAACATCTATATTTGAAAGGACCGACGCCATACTGGTGGGATACGCATCAAACAGCTATAAAGCGGCTAATGCATAGAACTTAATTCTAGGGCTCCAAAGTGTTTTGTACAAAGATACCACTACACTACACCACAAGTGACAATCCTCCGCATTTTCACCATTTATATTCAAACTCGATATATCACGCTAGGATTGAAACTCATTACGTCACATTTTTGGTGTAACGGGTGATAATTAAATTACCTGTAGAGCCAAGAGAAAGCGTGAATGGCGGCTATACCAAACCCACCGGAAGCAAGGAATCCAGTGATGATGAGTGCGACTGTGATCATTGCCGGAACCAAGACGGGGCTAAAGATGACGAAAAGAGGAGTGGCTATTGTCAGTGCGATCACTGTTCCGGCAAGTGTTAATCCGGAGAGAACAAGGAGTGACCCACCAGCTGTGAGTGCGGTTGCTGCCTTCACCATCTGTCTCGTCTTTGGTTGGGACTCTCCAACACTGTCTCCGCTTATAATAACGTGATGGGATCTTGTCTGCTCCGCCATTTTTGGTTCTTCGAGAGAGAGAGAGAGGTAAGTAATATATTGGAGTAAGCAAACCAAAAATGGTGGTGATATATATGAAGGAGATGAGAGAGTGAGAGGTGGTGGGGTTTTGCTTGAACCGTGTCATATTTGCAGAGTGTTTTCATGCAGCCGTTGCAAGTGTTAAGTGAGAGTATAGATATGTCTGTTTTACTACACGTATGTTTGGCATTTTTGTGTTTGAAATAGGACACGAGTGATCGGGATAAAAGTGAGACCAGACCAACTTAGCTCACAGTGAATATAGTAGCCCATTGACTCACGGACCAAATATGCCTTCGGTTTGCAAATGGATTCCCTAATCTTTTGTACGCAATAAGAATCTGTGTGAATTTGTATGTTGAAGATTTTGAAACTTTTTGTTGTAGGATGGGTTCTAGGTTTTTGTCTTTAGACAGCTAAAAATATTTGTATAAATAATTAAAAAATTATAGATAACATGATTCAAAAATAAATTTAGAACACGACTAGACTAGTTTTAGTGTTTTAAATAATTACTGTTTTCCAGAACAACAAGAGCAATATGTAAATAATCCAATAAATTAAATTTTCTCAAAACTCTTTTAATTAGTAGCTCAAAGTTGAAAACAATAAGTTTTGGAAAACTTTAACTTGATTATTCTAGAGAATGAAGTTCAAAGTTCAAATACCATATGATCATTTTGAAGACATCAATTTTAGTTGAATTCAACGATATATTACAAGTCATTTGATGATATAAGAGCAAGATTATTGAGAATTTCTAATTAGAGGTTCTTAGGAATATTTTATTATTATTTTAGGGAAAAAGTTGGTTAAAAAATGTAATTTAGATTTGAATTTTTAAGAGAGATTATTGGTAATTTCTTAAATGAGTTTCTTAAAAATAAATTATTTTTAGGAATTTTAAAAAGAAAATAATTTTAGATAAGATATTTATTGATGCAAATTTAAATTTGTAAAACATATTCTTAACTACAATAAATAATATAAAATACAACAATTTAGTCTAAATTGTTTGAAAATTTAGTACATATATGTTCGACCAAATCGTTTTTCAATTTTTCATGGACAGTTCGATCACGAATCCGAGTTCTACTGGCCATCATATCGACGAGATTCGAAGGCATATTAGTAGAATAAGTGAAATCGACTGTCGTACGTCCAGAAGATTCCGCCTCTATGAATTCGTTGACGTCTACCAGAGTATACATATGTCGTTCGTTTTCTACTATCATATTGTGGAGTATAATACATGCTCGCATGATTTTTCCAATTTTTGCCTTCTCCCAAAAAAGAGCTGGATTTTTAACAATTGCAAACCGAGCTTGTAAAACTCCAAAAGCACGCTCGACATCTTTACGACAAGCTTCTTGATGGGTAGCAAATAGAGATTGTTTTTGACTTTGTGGAAGTGAAACAGATTGGATAAATGAAGCCCACTTCGGATAAATTCTGTCAGTGAGATAGTAACCCAAACGATATTCGTTCCCGTTGACTACATACCTCACTTTTGGTGCTCGTCCTTGTAATATGTCATCAAAAACTGGAGAGCGATCAAGAATATTGATATCGTTTAAAGTTCCCGGAGGTCCAAAAAAGGCGTGCCATATCCAAAGATCTTGAGAAGCAAGTGCCTCTAAAACTATGGTTGGTTTACCGGAACCACGAGAATATTGTCCTTTCCAAGCGGTGGGGCAATTCTTCCACTCCAAATGCATACAATCGATGCTTCCCATCATGCCGGGAAATCCTCTAATCTCTCCAATAACGAGTAGCCTTTGAAGATCTTCAGCGGTGGATTTTCTGAGGTACTCATCTCCAAAGCAAGAAATGATTCCGTCAACAAAATGTTCCATGCACTGCAAGGAAGTGGTTTCACCAATCCCAAGATATTCATCAACTGCATCAGCCGCACACCCATATGCGAGGATACGAATTGTTGCAGTACATTTTTGTAGTCCAGAGAAACCGTGCCTTCCGGTTGCATCTCGTCGTTGTTAAAAGAAAGGAATTTCAGTTGATATCCGATCAACAATACGAATGAATAATGGCTTATTCATTCGAAAGCGACGTCGGAACATATTTTGCGGGAATGTTGCATTTTCAGCAAAATAGTCGTTCCATAACTTGATGTGTCCTTCTTCACGGTGTCTTTCAATATGGATTTTTTTTCTCGGTTTTGGAGCTGCTACAGGATCATCGTAAGAGTACAATGACGTATCCAATTCTTCGTAGAAAATATTATTGAATTCCTCATTTAACGCTTCTGCTAACTCATCACGGGAAGACGAAGTCATAAGAAGTTAGAAGAGAAGATGTTTGGTTTTGGTTTGTGACAATTTGTAAGAAGAGATGATTTTTGGTAAGAAGTTAGAAGCAGAGAGATGATATTTAGAATGAACAAGTAATGTGATTGTGATTATAATTTTAGAAGAGAAGGTAGTTTTTGTTAAGAAAATGAGGAGAATGCATAATGTATTGCAGAAGTGGGTGAAGAGATTTATAGAAGAAGTGTGAGGATATTTGTTTACAAATATTGACAAACAATTATGAAGGCCCGTGACAAACATACATTATGATTGACCCGTTACAAACAAAGATGATGAAGCCCCTGGACACACAAACAAAGACCCGTTACAAACTAACATGAGTCTTCTACCCGTGACTTCTTTGCTGTCATATAAATGGAACCTGAAAGAAACAAACAAACATTAAGTCCAACATGTAGAAAATACTTTTGCTTTATATAACAATACATTCACACAATATGATACACAAAACAAGCTTCAGCTTAAGCAAACAAAGAAACTAAAGCAAACCAAAATTAGCTAACCGAAATTAACAAACCAAAAACAGAGAAACAAAAAGCACACATCACAGAATCAAACATATGAGATTCAAAGCAAAATCTCTTTAATAAGCTTCATCTTAAGCTCTTCTTCCATTTCTGATAAAGGCTCTGTTTTTCCTAGAATACACTCAAGCAGTTTCTTGTTTGTTAGTTTATCAATCAATGCATGTTCTTGTTGCTTTAAGGCAAATTCCTTTTGCCTTACATCCCATAAGGTCTGGATTCTTTCCAATGATTTAGTACCATCATCAGCAGTCCTCTTTCCTTTATTCTTCGCAGCCTTGACACCTTGTGGCCGAGATTCAGCAGCCTGAGACTCTACTTCATCTAGGGACGGTTCAGAGGAATACACACTGGCGGATCCAGTCTTTCTTCTTTTATTCTTCTATGTTTCCTTTGTAGTATGCAGAGCACACCACTTCTGGTCATTTTTTAATGCTCTCCAAGCATGCTCCATGGTGAACTTCTTCTTGTAATCATTCTCAAAAATCTGATATGCCATTTTGATGAGATCATCATCATTCATTCCACTTGCCATTTGAGTTGTTGCAGCTTGGTGAGAACCCGCAAACTTACATGTCATCTCATTTATCTTGTTCCACCTCATTTTGCACTGCCCTGACATTCTCGGTTTCAGGGGATCAGCATTCGGACTTGCAGCAAAATACTGAGCAATCCGCAGCCAGAAAGCATCTCCTCTTTGTTCATTCCCTACAATGATATATTTGCTTGTGTTTAACCAAGCAGATATCAAAATAAGGTCTTCACTGACTGACCAAGGAACTCTCTTGATTGCTGTACGGGTATTACCCTCAGAATCACCAAGTACAGAACTTGGTGATGGTGTTTCACACCGACTTGGCTGAAGGAAAGGGGAACTTTTTTGACTACTTAAAAGCTCCAGGAAGCTAGCCGAGTTAGAATAAGGATTCATTTAGGTTGAGAGTTCTGTTTAGAGTTGTTGTTAAGATGTTTTTGTTGAGAGTACGTTTTAGAGTTGTGTTTTATGAGTTTAGGTTGATAGTTCTTTTTATAACCACAAAGTTTAGGTTGAGTTAATATAATAAATCAATTGTGGTTAGCATTTAATGAAAAATTTAGATACACACAAATGCAGATATGGTTCATATCATGCATTCATCACACAAAGACAGAACCATATCTATCAACTTAACTCATCATTTAACTATCAACTCATAATAACTATCAACTTAACTCATCATTTAAATCCTGAACCAGAATCAGAACAAGTTGGATTTATATCAATTCACTATGTTTAAACCAGAACCATATCTACTATTCAGCATTAAACCAGAACCACATTAACACAGACCCATTTTAACATAGAACCACATTACCACAGAACAACAATAAGACAGAACCAGAACAATAACTACTTTGTTAAAAACCAGAACCAGAAGAATAACTGCTTTTTAAAAAACCAGAACCATATCATATCAACTACATTACGTTTAAACAAGAAGTCAAAGACAGAACCATATCACACAAGAAGTCAAAGACAGAAGCTAACCTGTTAATATGATTCAAAATCCTCTCTTTGATGTTATCCTCTCTTTGCTGTTATCCATTGCCCATTGGTCACCGCACCTCACAAATTAAAACAGAGAACAAATTAAATTCATAACAATGAAAATATTAGATCCAAACTAACCAAACCATAACCACGGTAAAACAGAAACCTATCAACAGAGAACCACATTTACACATAACCACATTAACCTCATTAAGACAGAACCATATGAACTCATTTTTTAAAAAACCAGAACCATATCAAGTAATCATGTTTAAAAACCAGAACCATATCAACTCATCAACATTAAACCAGAACCATATCATGAACAAGTCAAAGACAGAAGCTAACTTGTTCTGATAAACTCTCCATACTTGTCAAAGACAGAAGCTAATCCATTTCCCTTTGTTCCGCACCTCACCAAAGAAAACAGAGAAAAGATTAAATTCAGAAATCTGAAACTTAACAGAAAATTATGATGGTTATGCAAACATATTACTCAACACATCATCGTAAAATCAGAGCCATATCAACTCATAATCGTAAAACCAGACCCATATCAACTCATCACCATATCAACCAGAGCCATATCAACCCACCATCGTTAAACCAGAACCACATCAACTCGTCAACATTAAACCATAACCATTTCATTACCAAATCAAAGACAAAGCTAACTCTAGTTTATCAAATTAACTTAACCCTAATTTCTAGATCCAAAAATAATGGCAAACAATCAGTAATTTACACCTAAATGCTTCTAATTACTATAATAACCGAGTTATAAATGAGACAACAATTTTCCCCAAATCACCGGAACCCTAATTTTTCAAATCAAAGAAACCCTAATTCATAATTTCAAGCAAACATATGAAATCGATTCAAGCAAACAAATGAAACCGATTCAAGCAAACAAATGACTCACAAGTACTTGATTCTCTGTCCACTTAAACGTACCTTCAATCGGGAAGTCGAATCGATTCATCTTCACGCATGTGACCAGAGCGCGACGGAGCAAGCGGCATGCGACGGAGCAAGCGCAGTACCTTTCTCCGGTCACACCGGGCCAACAAGCTCTCGGCGATGTCCCTATATCTCCGAAATTCGCGAAGAGACGAGAGAGAGAGCGGCGTTTGAGAGAGAAGAGAGAGACACGAGAAAGAAGGACGGTTCGAAATGCCACGTCAGGGTTTCTTTGGGCTGAAAACGTTTCTTAATTAAGAAACGTTTCTCCCTTTTTTCTTTTTTTTTTTTCTTTTTTTAATGGGTTTTGGGCCTTAGAAGTGGGTTAGAACCCACTGATATTGATGGTCTAAGAGCACCTCCAACCCATGAAGGGTTTCTTAACAATAAATTAGTAATATTTTCATTTAAATTTTTAAAAATAAATAATCCAATAGAAAAATAACATTTGGTAAGAGATGGTTCTTAAATCTCTTAATTAAGAACCTATCTTCTCCCTCTCTCTTACTTTTTTTAATTTTAATAATATTAATAAATAGAGTTAAGAACCTCTCATTAGAGGTGTTCTAACTTTCGTATGTAAATAGGACTAGCATGTTTTTGGTTTTCAATTATGTCAACATGTTTAGGTTAGTGTTAATTAAGAGATTTGTGTTCGTTTTATGATTAAGCCAAACGTGAAATGGTAAGAAGCCAAATCTCGTAAAACTCTTGGGGTACTTCTTCTGTTTTTGTTTTTGTTTTGTCATCTGGATGAAGGAAAATAAAATAACAATACAAAAGCTGGCGAAAAAATTAAATGTTAGTAGAGACTATGGGTCCGATTGCTAAAAGCTGTAGCTTTGAATTATTTGTTGTAAGATTTAGGCCATATGATTTTTGGCTATGGATTTTTTCTATTGTAGGTTTTTTTACTATAAATCTTTTTGTTGTAGAAATTTATAAATCATAAATTTTTGTTCTACATTTTTGGATTTTCACAGCCAAAAATATTCTATAAATAAAAAAATTGCTTTCTAAAACAACGGAAGGTAAAACTAAATTTAAAACACGACTGGTTTAATTTTAGTGTTTTGCACAGAATTTTACTTTCTAATATAACGAAAGCTATTATCAATCAGATTATATAACACACAAACAAAAGAAACAACGAAGGTGAAGACCTCAAAACTCCAAAATAGATAGTCTGAAGCCAGAACCATTCTAGCTATTCTTGCGGTAGTTTTTCTCCACCATTTTGTTTTAATGTTATCGCGAGAATTGGTCAAATGATCATATTTGACCAAAAATTAAAAGTATTGTTTTATTTTATTTTATCAAAAATGATAAATATATAAAAAAAATTCCTATAAGAAAGGAATTGGTGAGTAATCAAGAATGGGTGTTCTTGAGTTGATTTTTGGGCTAACCAATAAACTAGATACTAGATTTTAGTTAATTATGTGGGTTTTAAATAATAAAAGAATCTAAAATTGGTTTTAACAAAATATGGCCTCTATATCATTCTTTCTAAAATTTAAGGGGTTCAATTGAACTTTTACAATTCCACGTAGGTCATTGCGGGACGAGAAAATCTAATTTATAATTTTTAAAAATTAAATATACAATAAATGGATAAAGTATTAAAAAGACTTCTGAGGCGAATGAAGTCTTCTAGATATTCACTGAAAGCCGACAATTCGTCTTGGGAAGACACCATCTTCAATACTTCTGAGCAGTCGGATGCTATTGCCACCTTGGAAACATTTATTTCAATCAAGAAAGACATCAACCAGAGCATGGCTTCAAATTTAGAGTGACGAGTGGAAAGACTTCAACATATTTTGCGGGCACCATGCATAGCCCAGTGGCTATATATGGGAAGCATATCCAACCCAAACCTGAAAATAATTTGAGTATTTTCAAGAGTCGTCAACATAACATATATATCCCTTGAATAATTATCGCAAAGACGAGAATGAAAGTCTTAGGATATTTCATAAGAAACCTCATATTTTAATGGTTTCACTTGAACTCCACCTTGGACCTAAAATTATATGTCTGCCTCATTTAATATAATTATGAATATGAGCGATTCTTTTGTTAATTGTTAATTTTCATTGAAAACTTATCACTAATGTTTTAGTTAGTACTATAGACATCATTTTTTTCTAATAATTTGATCAACAGGTTTTGATTTATAATTTAAATTCTAAATGTTAAATTATTATCTAGAGTCGAATTACGGTGAGAAAAGTTTCAAAATAAACACTAAACATTTGACTAAATTCCTTTTTTATAAACATTACTTTATATAATATAACATTTACTTTCCATATAAATTTTCTTACAACATTATAATTTAACAAAATGGATATGATTTACAAAATTAAATCTATGTGACGTTTATAAGAAAATGACGCTCTACATGAAATTCAATAAAATGATGTTATTGTTTATTATATATAGATCGAGACGATTTTACTTAATAACACATTCATTTTTAAATAATTTATTTTTGTTCGAAAACTTTCATATTATAGTATGCATGAAAAATATATGTTTTAAAGAGAATCCAATTTTTGATTTCCTTATTGAAAGATGTAATGCAAATAAAATGCAGGGAGATCATACAATTTTTTTAAAAAAAAATTAGCTAGAAAGAACAAAAAATCGGATGTCAGAAAAATAAAATAGAATCTAAGTTATATAATTTCTAGAACATAATTTATGGTAATGGCTGTCAAAACCGTATTTAAGTGAGGGACCCGTAATTAAATGGTGATTTAAACCTAGGCCGAATATTCAAATATTGATAGATGAATGTTGAAACTTGAAGGCAGGACATTCAAACTTTCATTGTCCAAATTATGCAAGTGGTGTGTTTACCAGTTCATACCTTAGACGTGGAAGAAACAACAATCATATTATTAAACTCAAATTAGTTTCACACGAAATAAATAAATGTAAATATTATAGTTGAAAATGTAAATATTCCCAACTATTATATAATCCAGAGTGAGCCAAAACATTTGTCTAAAAGAGGGAAGTGGACGTAAATATTTTCAAAACCATAAGTTAAACTTAATCTCAAGAGGTAAACAAATAATTCAAATTGACTAAAAGTTTGTGGTCGAGCAGATGAAATTGGGACTTGAGATTTTATTGAAATTAACATATTCGATTTTCTTACTACACAAAACTAAAACACATATTTTTAATAATCTCTATACATATATAAATTCTTACTTTCAACCTATTTAAATATCAGGGAAAGAATCCATCCGTAGATTAAACTTCCCAAGAAGATTAATTTGATCTTAATAGATGTGGTTTACTTTTTGTTTTTTTTTGTCAACGGCATATTGATTGTGTCACAGCTGGCCGGTTCAGTAGCCAAATTCCTACATAATGTAAGTGGGAAGACTCGATTTTGATTTGTCTAAATGACCTGCTTTAAATGGACTTACTGCCGGCCATTAGACTAAGAACCATTTCTAGATTTGGTTTACTTTGTTTAGTTAAAAATATATATGGCTCAAATTTGTGTTGGAAGAAAAAAAGACAATTTTTAATTTGGGTCTTGGATATGAAGAAGCCTGGAAAAACGATGGTCCCTCAATAAAGAGACAAACCTATCTTTGTCTTTAAAAATAATACTTTAAGTCCACTTGCGATAACGACGGTAAAACTAAACAAGTCAAAACCGTTGAAAAAGGATCCTTCCTCTCTCCATCCCAATCTAAGAAGAAGCTAACCACGAAGCCTCTCACTTCTCACTTTTATATAAACCTCTCCAATCTCAAAATCCAAACACACAATCAACTACGAAGCCTCTCACTTCTCACTTTTATATAAACACACAACAATCAGAGACAATACAAAGAAGCCTCCAGTATCATCTATGGCTTCTTCATATCAACAACAAGAACAAGACCAATCAGCTTTGGATCTCATAACTCAACACCTTCTTACTGATTTCCCATCTTTAGAAACCTTTGGCTCCAGCATCAATCACTGTACAACCACCTCCACTCTAAGCCAACGCAAGCCACCTCTTTCCACCATTGCAGTTCCTACTACAGCACCAGTGGCTCAAGAAGATGATCAAAGGCATTACAGAGGTGTGAGAAGAAGACCTTGGGGTAAGTATGCAGCTGAGATCAGAGACCCAAACAAGAAAGGTCTTCGTGTTTGGCTAGGGACTTTTGACACAGCCATGGAAGCTGCTAGAGGTTATGACAAAGCTGCTTTTAAACTACGAGGAAGCAAAGCCATTCTTAACTTCCCACTTGAAGCAAGCAATTACAGAGACTTTGGAGAAGACAACAATGACAAGACTGCGTCTTTAAAAACAAAGAGGAAGAGACAAGTAATTGAGGATGAAAGTCACCTGAGAAGCCATAAAGCTGTTAAGAAGGAAGATACAGAAGCTCAAGCAGAGGCTTGTCCCTTAACACCATCAAGTTGGAAGGGGTTTTGGGATGGAGAAGACAGTAAAGAGATGAGACTATTCTCAGTCCCTCCTTTATCTCCTCATGTCATGGTTACATAAGTTTCTGTGCTTCAATCTGTGAAAATTCCAGCATTAGATGACGTCAACAACTTTGGATCAAACAAAATACCAAGATGATGATAGTAATAGAACTTACTAGTCTTCAAGGGTTGTGTTAAAAGCTTCTAAATGAGCTGACTGTAAAAACTGATTCGTTAAATTTATTCATTCTTATATGTTGTTATTTCTACCCATCCAGAAACAAGCTCAAAAAGAACAGAGAAATTGTTCAAACTTACAAGATCATGCTAATGAAGGCTTCCAATAATAGAACACAAACAGATGCATGTCTGCTTCATCCCTATAAAAATTTCACACAATGTAACTGATGATTGTGAACTTAATTCTTACAAATCAACTCCAAGAAAAGCTGGACCTTTCTTCAAGAGAACCAAATGATTACATTTCAGAACAGTTAATCGTATATAGAACATATATCGACTACACAGAGATGATTTCATGGCCGTATGAAGAGTCATACAGAGACAAGAACAGTACTTGTAACCACTGGAACCTCTCAATAGATCGAAACTGTTTTAAACTATGCTGAAGAAATGCTGTACAACATCAAACAACATCAAAACAAGTAGCTCTTAGATCAAGAACAGAATTTCGTTTCAGATCCCAAATCCTCATAAGGCAACAATTTAAGGTCTTGAACGAAAATAAATAAATCCGCTCCATTGTCTCCCGCTCAATCTTTTAAGTGAACGAATACATAGGCACAAAACTTCCACTGGAATACTCTATTTTATACTTTCCATTGCATAATATCCGTGAATAGATGATACAATTGAATCGAACATGATTTCCTTTGCTGCTAATACCATGTATCAAATACATTGGTCATAATCGACGTCTTGCTACCTGAACGATCTCAAAAAATGACATATTATAGTGTAAACAAACTAGGTGACATCTCAAGGTTATGTTGCTTTACTATAAGAAACATAGACTCCTTAATTATCGTGTCCCAGACCATTGGGTGATGAATGTTTGCTGGGTTACGCATGGAAATGATCGATGATATGCTCTATGACATCTGCTCCTTCTATATGCATATCTTCATTTTTAACCTGTAAACGACATAACACAGGCTTTTAGACTTCCTGATTTTTCTAAAAGTATGTGGAGATTAATCCGATGATTCCTATCAAAAAATGAATGTCATATCTTAGGACAGTGAGGGATGGCAGGAGAGAGAAAGAGACCTGTATAACACTATGGGCAGCGAACCTCTGCCTGCTACTGTGAAAACTAACATCCACTTTTTCCCATGAGACAGAGGAGAGGCCTTTGATCATTTGTTCTGCAAAATCGACAAGGCATTATGTTTTAAATACATCATGCTGTACATGAAAGTAAAAAAGCAGAGGCACTACGCATGGTAGACCAACATATGATTTGTTAGTACTTCAAGCTAACTTCTTTTACCAGCTAAAATTAGATTTAAAGCATAGAAAATAGAAATGGGAATAAGAGAAGTGAGCAATAGGTTCAACAACAGAACTCATAAACACCTAAATGGTCAGTACTTTATCAAGTGCAAGCTGCAAGCTAACCTTCTATGTCGTCTGCATGACTCTCGCCTTCTAATATGTCCTCACCATCACATGCCTTGCAGAGTTCTTCATAAACAATATGAGGATACTTCTCATTCAGAGAATCTTCCCACTAATGAACAAGATGTTATTCATTTTCAGAGAGACCTATCATATTTAAATTCTGAACCAAATGAAATAGTCCAGTCAGAGACAGATACCTTAGGCAATTCATTGTCACGTCTAATAGATGCTGTCCTCCAGCCAACGATGTCTATTCAGATATAATGAAGGGAAAACAATGTAATATCATAAGCTCCAAAGCACATATTACTAAAAGCAGCATATAAACAGGATACGATCATGGCCCACATTTGAATAAACTACCCGCCTTTTGAAGGCACGCAGTGCAGATCTGCAATACAGGAAAACACCTTCTAGTGAGAACATCTTTGATGCATGGATAAGTGAACTAACTTGTGACAATGAGGAATGGACTTGCATACATGAAATGACAATCACCGGTATCTTCCACCATGCGTCGAAGCAAGGGTGGTTTTCCCTCTTCTTCATCTTTTAAGAAAAGGTGCCGGCCCGTTTTTTTAAATATCCAGTGGATAATGAGACCTGCAACTTTCTCAATGGAAGAAAAACCAAAGAGAAACGGAACCTGGAAGAAGATAACAAATTGTTATAAATAACATCTAGACACAAGCAAAATTGCAATTTAACTGTACAAACAGATTTCCATGGTTCAAGAAAGCAAATGTCAGTTACATCTTATATATAAAATGAGAAATTAGTTTCATGGAAAGTTGGGTGTACAAAGTGCCAGGTTTGAAGTAGGCTTTTTAAGATAGCAAGTGAGGATGTTAATAATTGTTCATTTTCTTACATTCGCCAGAATCATGTTATGCAATGAAATTTGCAGAAGAAAATTCGTTTCAAATTCTAACAATTTGAAGACTGAAGTAACAAAAAACCGCACTAAAATAAAAGCACTACGCATGCATATAAGCCCAGTTACCTGTCTATTACCCATTGAACCCAAATGTGGTGTAGCTACAGAGATGAAGTTCACAGCATCTAGTCCACATATAGTGCCTTCAGAAGGCTGTTCACTACTGTCCCCTCCTAAAGAGTCATTCTGATCTTCTTGATTAGCAGGTTTGTACAATTTCCCAATGGCGTATCTTGCTGCAAGCCCTCCCAAAGAATGTGCAACAAAGGATATCTTACGGATATTTGGTTTCCTTTGAATAAGTTCAAGGACCTAACATGCATTTGGTTACATCAAACAGAGTAAAACACTGCTAATGTAAATATAACTAAAAGAGAAACTATGTGATACTTACCTCAGAAGCTAGACGTTCACCCATTACATCAACACCATCTAGAGTAAGCGCAGACGCATTCTTTTCACTACCTGCTTAAAACAGCAAGATCATAAGAATCTTGAGGGCCATATAAGTGTCTACTAGCATCAGCATTTGAACTTCGGGATACTTGCCAATTAGTAGCCATAGGATTAGGCAAAAGGGACCACTAGTTGGAAATATATAGTATAAATTCTTAAAAAGGTAAATAATTCCCATTTGCAATATTCTAAAAAACCATCAATAATCAGTGTTCTTACAGTGAACAAACACTTTGTCTGGCAGCTTTTTGACGAACTGCTCAGCTCCAAACTTCCAATCATCCGTACTGAAGAAGAAATTAAGAAAAAAATAACAGTAATTGTGAATTGGTGAATTGCAGAAAGATATCAGGTAACCCGAATTCTGAAAACTCCATTGAAAGAGAAAAGAGAGCTTACTATTATACCTTCCCAAGATCCCATGGACCATAACAACGAGGTGATCGGCGGAAGAAGAATCGGAATTTTGGCAACTCCAAACATCAACGCTCCCATCTACGACAGACTCCGCCGAGCAAAGACTGTCTTCCTCGTGATTCTCCATGGGATCAAGGTCAAATGAACGATTTTTCTAAATTGCAGTCGAATTCGATTCGATCAGATCAAAATTAAAGCTCCAAGCAATGGTCAAAATTGATTGAAGATAGGATTTATCAAACAGTAGAAAGTGTGAAGTGGGAAAGAAGACAGCAAAACGAAGGAACAATCTTTCAAGAGACCGAAAACACGGAAATTGTAACGTGGAAGGAAGCAGCGATCCTTTGTCGGCTTAGACACTTCTCGCCAACAAAAAAAAGAAAAAAAAAAGAGATATTTTGAGTTTTATTTCTGAAAATTACAATATCTTTGACTTTACGAGTTACTACTTCCATTGTTCTGCATCTTGGCTCATAATAATCCAAAGTTCCAACAAATTTATTGGTTACTTGTTTGAGGATTTAAATCTACTCGAGCTCTTATGGAATCGTAATGTATTCATCATTTTTATTAATTTCTTGTAACAAGTTAACAAGTTGAGAATGTATAAATCGAATTCATGTTCTTGTTTCAGTGACAATGTCTTCATAGTGGAATAACTGCTAAATCAATATCCAGGATTCACATTTCTCAAAGATTACTGATCCATTACATTTTTTCTCAAAGATTCATTAAATTAACGAAAATATATTAAAATTTTCAAACAATTGACTTAATTATCAAGAGAGTGATTCAGAAGCCTAAACAGTATTGACCTCAATGTGATGCACTAAGCATCTCTCAGATCAAGTGTTGGATTAGATTATTGCTTCATCATTATCACTAGTTAATCGTATTTCCAAAACCGATCCGAATAAAACAGAAACTTTCACAATGGATTTAGAGGATGAGGAGATCACTCAGTGATGGCTAGTGATTTAGGTTCGATTCTGCCAGCAAATTTCTTCAGCTAAATCAGAAGAGGGAGCTGTATATCCTCATCGTGATCTCCAACAAAAACATCCTCATCATCAAAACATAACTACTCTAAAATTCTGGAGAAATACAGAACTACTTAAAATCGATCTTTTCGAGAAAACAAAACCAGAATAATAGGTGGATTTAGGTTAGAGAGACGGCTCAGTTCAGCGGGATTATCGACACAGAAACGAATCTCCATTAAAGGAAGAAACGCCTCATTCCGGTCTGTTGAGCTTGAATTTCCGAGTCATCACTGCCTTTTCTCAATACTCCATTGGAGATTACGAAGAACTAAGAACAAAAAGACGAGTAAACAAAACTAAGTAAACGACGAGAACAACACTAGATAACGATGATGAGACTCTAGGCGATTGCTGTCTATATATAAGGATTGTGATTAGGGTTTTTGCGGAATTTTCGTGGAGGCCCATTGTTTGGCCCAATAGAGGATTCAAAATTATGGGTGCTCGTTTCTGCGGATGCGTTGGCTAATTTGATGTTGGTTAAATCTGGTTTAGGGTTGGTTTATTACATTGCAAGATTTGAGGTCTCTCTTTGAATTTTTTCTCTTCTTTATTTTTTATGGTTACTAGGCGGGCTATGGAAGCTTTGAGAGCTACCTACGGTGACGCTTCATCAGACTCCGATACCGACGATCTTTCTCTTGTGGATTCCGGCGAGAGTTCAACTGCTGAGAAGCACGAGACTGAGTCGATTTCTTTGCTTCCTCCGCCACTTTCACTTCTCGATTCCATTATATCTGCAGGTGTTAATCACGAATTGTCAATCAGATTGTTCTTCAGTCATATTCATTGCTGTGATTAAGTTTTTTTTTTTGAAGGCTCGGTGGATTTTTTCGCAACAGAATCTGGAGTTTGAGTAAGAAACTTTCCTCATTTTTTGTGAATGACGACTGTACCCGCTCTTTCCTTTCTTTGGAAATCACCACTTCAGGATTATCCGAGGTATGGTGTACCGTAAGAGTTACCTTGAATTTTAGCTTTTTACATACTCAATACCTTGTGTTAGGTATTGCATTGAATCTCATATTTTCAATTCAGATAAGCAAGCAAGTTGATGCTGTTAATGAAGTTTACATGCTTCACAATCTGCCAGAGTTCTACAAGGTCCACTTTCTTTTCTACATAGTACTTTACAGCTAGTCAGCTGGATGGTATCTACTATGTTAGTAACTGATGTCATCGTCACCAACACTTACCCTGTCGGGTCTACTTCATTTTTTCCTTTAGGATCCGCGGCCTCATATATCTTTGGTCTTGGCATTGGGTGGTATTAGAACTTCCCTAAAGGGAGCTATTGATGGGGAACTGAGGAAGCTTAGAGGATGTGCATAATCGTTATTCACCTCTAAGTTTTGTGGGATCGAGTGTAAGAAAGAAAACAAAAGGCACAAAATATGTCAACTCCAAGATGAATAAGAAAATCCCAATTTCTTTATTTAAAGACCTATCAGGTATGCACTGTAACGACATAGAAGCATGAGTTGATCTACTTTCTTGGGTATTCCACATTATATGCCTTCATAACTTTTATCAACAAAAAATGTCTTCATACACATCATACCATCACACACAATAAAAATAGTGTTTTCTGGGTCAATGTTACAACAGGTCCGTGTGATTAATTAGAGGTAGATATTGAACTGGCTATTATATTACCAAACGACTTCATGATAAATAAAATCATGCAACAAATTTTATGTATCAGGGAGTTCCAGAATTGACAGAGCATGACAATAGGCTTCTCGAACAACCTCATCAAACTTGGGGTGGCAGCAGCGAGTACGGATGTGATGATAATGCAGTAAACCCTGACACTATCAGGTGCAATGCTAGTCATGGCTGTGTTTTGTGAGAAATACATAGCCACCATGCAGATCTGAAGCTGGAACCGTAATGGGAACCCAAGGGTGAGAATGTTGATCATAGATAGTGAAACCGAAAACCCAACTGTGTTAAAGAACACAAACAAAGTGTAAAGAACTCCACTGTAGGTCCCCATGATTGATTGCCCTGCTATACGAGCTGGTTCATACACGCTCGTGCTGTTCTGGGACACTGCAGGAGGTATGTAGCTATCTTGCCAGGTTCCACCAGGTGGAGTCAAGCTGGCCTGAAATGTGGCTGTGGCAACTAGGGAAGTCACCACCAGTAACGCGCTACGAGCTTCTGATGGCGAGTCTCTGTGCTTTTTGAAAGTGAAGTACTTAACAAGATCTTGGTGGGGTCGCGACTCCTTTGTTCTCTCTTGGCATGTGAAAGTAGAAGTGGTTCTTTCAACGTTAGTGCTACCAATGTCTCGCCCTCTTTGAGCTCCAGCTTCAGTGAGTTTCTCATAGATTTCTCTATCACCAGCTTCGCTTGGAAACATAACTAGCAAATCCATCGCAGAGAGACCCATCTTATTCATAGCATTCACCTCAAATGCCCTCGACTCTTCTGGTATTGCCTCAACCAAAACTTCAATCACCTGTAGGCAAAAAGCAAAGATGATATTATTCTTTGGTTTTACTACTCTTAAGACAACTTTTTAACCGCAACAAGTCTCTCTTGCTCTTACCTGGCGGTTTTTTCTCCAGGTCGCAAGATGAAGAGCAGTGTTACCTTGTTCATCTATCTTATTCAATACATGAATCCGATTGGTCTCTATAATCAACTCAACAATGGCTATAAATGCTCCAGTCTCTTGGTGCATAACAGCAAGGTGCAAAGCAGTTTGACCTTGAACCCTCTCATCTTCTATGCAATCGAAACAGCTCGAGACTAACTCTTTGATCACATCGATTTTTCCTCTGATCGTTGCTACATGAAGTGGAGTATTTCCATCTCTGTCTTTTACTCGGCAAAGCTTCTTATCAATTCCCATAATTGCTCTCACAATCTCTACTTGACCGGCTGCTGCAGCGGTATGAAGAGGACTATAACCTTCTTTATCCAATTCAAAGGCTGACCTCTGTCGAAGAATCTTCCCGGGGACGATATAATCTTCGCGCCTAGGGTTAAAGGAGTTATGCCGAGGGTGAGGCACGATCTCTTTCGGCAAATGAGTCTCCAAAGCTTCCATTTTTGTGATGATGCAGAGGAGAGAGAGAGAGAGAGAGAGAGAGAGGAGAGAGAGAGAGAGAGAGAGGGGAGAGAGGAGAGAGAGAGAGAGAGAGAGAGATGGAGTTGAATATACAATGAAGGTGTGTAACATCACGACAATTGCTTAAAACTATTTTGTCCGTTTGACATTTGACTTTGTAGAAAATGAAAAATTTCTTAGATGAAACAAATACTTACAAGTGTCAGTTGTTTGCATTGAATGGTAATTATTTTATACTCCCGAACGTTTGACTTACAGATTATACAAACCCTACGACCAATGGAGACGAGTTCAAAACAGGTTGTGTAATAAAATAACTTTTCGATATGAAATTTAAAAGACCAAGTCAGGTATTTGCCCGACTTATCCCCATCTGTTTCACATGATGAAACTTACAAAACCGTGTTCTGGTTAATGTGAATTTGGTAGATAAATATGTAAGGAACACATATCAAGACAACAGAGAAAGATAAGAAGAAACTATAACAAGTTAGAATTCAAGTGAAAAACAAGAGATTTACAAAACAATTTTAGAAGAGATGCACAAAGAGATGGTGTAAATAAATTGAATTGGAACACTTGTACGCAAGCCAGAGCAATGTGACCAAGTTGTCGTGGTCCAGGCCACGATCTATTTTCCTCAAACGCAAAATTGTTTAATCATTTACGTTTGGTCGGAAACATCTACATGATATTCTCCGTATTCTAAGATCATCTACAATGGGAGTCTCCCACAAGAGTCTCTCATCAAAAAAGTAATAATAAATATTAAATAATAATATTTTATTAAGAGAATCTCTCGAAAAAATATGAGTCTCTTTTGGGAGAGACTATGGATGGAAGTTTCGAAGATTTAGAAACTCTTAAAATAAAATAAAATATTATTTATTATTTAATTGGTATTCTTTTTGCAAATGCTCTAACGAGATTATGTCAGCCTGGAACTTCGTAGTTAATCCAAAAAAGGAAAAGGAAAAGCCACAACAATGGTGTAAAAATAAAAGGAACATAATAGATTACTAATGTGTACAAATCAGGTTCTGCCTGTAAGGCTGACTGGCTTGCCATTTTGACCAAGCCTATTACTGTACTAATTATAAATCTTTTCTCTATTTTGCAACTTCTCGTTTATACAAAGAAGAGACAGATTTCGTTATTAAATTACAGAAATTGAAGATGCCTAAATCGGACCTACAGATTACTTCAATCACTTCAACTTTCTCTGTGGATTAACCATTCTCTTCAGAAGAAATTTCATATTAATTACCTGGAAATACACTCAAAATCATGTTCTGTAATGGGTTCCTTTTCATTTGTTCAATTCCAATGTGAAAATATCAGAGAGCTTCTGATTCTAAAGACCAGGAATTGCTTCTAAGTTATACTTTTCTTCAGTTCTGAGAGTTTCACTTTCTCGGCTCTCTTGCGTTTCTGGTTGAGTCTGGAGATGCGTGTATGAAGAACCATTTGGGTATTTGCTGCTAGGATTGCTTATTTGACTAGCAAGAAACCGACGAATGAGTCCCCTAAGAAACGGAGCCATCGTATCGGGTTCATATTCGAGGTAGTACATTATTCCTCCCATACATCCACAGAATAAAGCCACCTGATATCATTGATTAAAATACTATATCAGTTCCTTTGTTGAAGGGGAAGATAGTTGGAAAATAACCTGGTTTGTATTGTACCTCAGCGTTTTTAATATCGGGAAGAACGTGGCGGTTAATAAGTATCTCCCACAAAGAATCTCCAGCTCGGGGAAGAACATATAGAGCAAGCTCAGAGCGTCTCGGTTTTTTCTCCAGCATAACCGAAAGGGCTGCTACACCACCCGCAAGCCAATAAACGAGCTTGTGGTCCTTCGATGCAATTTTTCTGTGGGCACATATGAAAGCCTAATGCGAATGGAAAGTCGCATTTAGGCACATGCATTTTGGAAATGGTTTTAGGAAACTGAGCATACGAAATGAGGGGAGACGATCAAGAGTAAAGCCAGCTACCTGAAAGATCCCAACAAAAGCAGACAAGAAGGAAGTTGATCGAACTGAATCTCTGATTGCATACCACGATGTCCGATAAGGAGAAGCCATGAACTGAAATTGTAGGATGGTATCAAAGATACATACAACATCTGACAAAAGTACAAGTCACAGGATCTTAAAAGACTGAAACGACTTAGTTTTAAGGGAAAAGCCTTACCTTTTGCAGATGTAGAACAACATAGGGGACAAATGTCAGGGAGAAATATAATGGAAATGTTTTCTTGAATGTAGCTGCCATTGCATTAGCATTTTGGGCCAGGCACGAGTTAGTGTTTGGATGAATGGCTGAACAAGGAATGATGGAAGAAATCTCTTCCACCTTCACGTCACTGGCTTTGTTTTTACTGGAAATATAGGCTGATAAGGAGGCTACATCGATTGGACCACCTCTGCAGCATTCTCTTACAGCCTGGTAGACAGGTCTTGCAACTGGACCAGTCTTCTGAATAAATTCTCTATATGATTTTGGCAAGGTTTCAGGACGCATTATAAAGGCATACATAACCTGCAGCGACCACATCACAAAAAAATTAGCTAACTGATCATAATCACACGAAAATCGGATTAGACAGAATATGTATGACACACAAAGCCTTTCTTTTCCACACTACAAGAAGTCAATAGATGAGAAGAAAATATCATACGAATCTATTAACCATCTATACTACTATACAGTACACTAAAACAAAAAAAGATAGAAGAATCTGAATTACCTGGGCACATGCAAGAGAGAAAAGTAACGAATCTCCATGCCTCCAATGGCTTCCCCAAAGATGGAACTTGTTCTTTGACTTTGCGGAATTATAAGCCGCCTGTTGATAACAAGAAAGATCAGACTCAGAAAATATATTTCTGTAGTAATATTATTCGTATGACAGACAATATTACGCCCACTAGAGATACCTGGCCTAATCTCGCGAAGAGGTATAGAGCAAGTGTGCGCCGCTGGTTGGAATCATCTAAAGCCAAGACAGATAAACCCGCAATTGAACCTGCTAAGACTCTGCTCCACCCTTAAATAAAGTCATAATAAGGAATATACTTTTCAAGCACTAAGAAAAAGAGATACAACAATACAAACAGAAAATAATAGTGAACTTCAAACAAACAATAAACTTACGAATTTAGTGGCGTCTCCTTCTTTCTCCATTTCCTCAAACAGCATCTAAGGGCGTGATACGAGCCCGTAAAGCCACCAAAAAGTAGACCAATACGACATGCCTCTTCCCTGACTATCAAATCTTTCTCCGATACAAGTTGCTGCAAAAATTGATCATGTCTGAGCGAGCTCGTGAACACCTATACTATAACTTGAATGGAAAGCTATAAAAACCAATTTTTGACACATCCTAGACAAATACCAAACACATTACAGGTGCATCAAACAAAGAGAGAATTGGAAAAGTCAATCTTGTTTAGGAATTATAAAGAATACAACAAGACAATGCTTGGCAGCAAGAAGAGATGAGAGAGCTCGTCTCAAGATTTGAACACCTTTCATACTAACATTTGCAACGACTCATATTTTATATCCAAGTCAATGACTCATTGCCCTAATTTCAAAAGAATTGTATCAAATTGAACCATCGAGCAGACTCGTACGACTCTAAATCTCCATCAAACCCCAACATTTATAGCAACAAAAGCCAAAAGAACAATCACCTTGAGATCGAGAAGCGATGAATAGGACTGTCCCCTAGCGAGCTTGAAAGCGCGAAGAAGAATTCCGATCCCAACTCTAACGCCATAGGAGAGAAGGAAGCTCTGGCAGAGATTGCCGATGGCATTGGCGACACAGGAAACGTCAGAGTGATCACAGAGTTCCACATTAGATTTACGCGCCGCAGAGCGTTGTCTACGTTGAAGCTCATCCATGGCATCGCGTAGCTTCTCCTCCGCTTCCCGAAGCCGGCGGTCAGCCTCCGAGCTGTCTTGTAACAAAGGAGAAAATTGCGGAGGCGATGAAGAAGGATCCAAAGCCGGCTTGGAGAACGAAGAAGGCATCTCCAGATAAACGAATTGAATCGAAAAGCTTCAAGCTCGTAGAGATAAATGAAGCAAATCAGATAAGTCGAATTTTACAGAATGGAAGAGATTTGGGGAGCAGTAAGGATGAAGCAATGGAGATGGATATGCTATGCCACGTCATCATTTTATTATTTATTTATTCAACAAAACCAAAAAGACAATTTATTTGAACCGGAAAGCTCAAAATTTCAACCGGTTAAGTCGATACCGAACCAAATGATCTACTACTTAAACCGAACTAAACCAAATGTATTTTCAAATTCGGATCATAACCTACAGATGAATTTTTTTTTTTCCAAATTCAGATTTGACAGTGACCGCCGCCTAAATCTGTTATCTAACAATGAAACGAAAGCAGCAAGACGAGAACGACGACGGCGGAGAAAAGGCCGCGTCTTCTATCTCAAACGCCATGAATACTACTGATGTTCTATTACAGTCACCGCCTTGGAAACTGTCACAGAAGGACGACTACATCTTCCATGGAGGTTAAAAACGAATCCTTTAATTCACTTTTTATTTTGCTCTTCAGTAGAACTAATTTTTTCTGGTTTGATTTTTTTAATTTGTTTATTCAGGGAGACGCCATGTGAGGCCATACTACTTCGAGTTCATCTCTCATGTAAGTTGAATTGACCTTTCTTCTTAGCTCTAAGCTTTAGTTTGCTCATAAAAGTGGAGATTGAAATTTGCTTGAATGTTAGGTGAACAAACGCTGGACAGGGAAAACAATTGTGGAGTTATTTGCCGACGAATTTAAAGGCAGACCTCGTGAATATTATGTATGTTCTTTTCTCATCCTTTCATCTCTTAAGGAATTGGTCTGATGATAAAGTGTGAGTTTTTGGGATTTTGATTTGCTGAAGATTGCAGGTTGATGCAGTCAAACGTGGAAGAATCAAAGTTGATGGAGAAATTGTACCAGTTTCTTACGTTGTGAAATCTTCTCAAAAGATTACGCATTTCCTTCACAGGTGGTTGCTTTTGCTATTTGCAATCGAGATGCAATTCTCCTGTCCCTTTTTAGATTCACCTCGGTTTTGTATTTGCATTGAATGTATATTGAATGTGTGAAAGGTTTCAGGCATGAACCGCCGGTGATGACTGATGATGTAGTGATCCTTCATAAAGAACCTGACGTTGTTACAGTCTGCAAACCAGCTTCCATTCCTGTGAGTATTCCTTGGATATGTTTTCAGTTCATGAGGTCTCTGGAGAATGTGAAACGTGTTTTGTTTTGGAATGATCGAATTAGACTATACGCCAATATAATCTGCATCTTTTCTACTAGGTACTATCTACGTATACCTGTTTGATGCCTTTGTGGTGTGAGATTGATATTCTGGTAATAACTTCGAGCAGGTACATCCATGTGGTCAGTACCGCAAGAACACAGTTGTTGGAATCCTTGATGCAGAGCATGATCTGGGCCCTCTATTTCGTATCCAGCCAACAGTTTTAGACAAGGATACATAGCTTTAATTTTACCTTTTAAAAAATAATGCAATGTGAGTTTCCCTTGCATCATTTCACAGCTATTCACCGATTAGACCGTTTAGTTTCTGGATTGCTCATCATAGCAAGAACTGCTGCAAAAGCTGATTTTTTCAGACAACAGGTACTTGTAAAATTTATTCCCATTTTCTTATAAGATGTCAAGGCTGTTGTAAATTAAAACGTCATCTTAGTACTGATCTGTATGGTTTCAGATTGAAGGTGGAATGGTGAAGAAACGCTATATTGCAAAGGTTATTGGCGTATTCCCAGAAGATGAGGTCAGAAGTCTTTTGATTTTACTGATAACTGCAGACTATTTCTAGTCACCGACTTCATAAGATACTACGGTGATCAGCACCAAAAATTATCTGAGTATTGGTTGGATTGATTTAGTTTTGTTTGGGGCTAGTCATAATAAATCTGCCAAAGTTATCTCAAAGTAGCTATATTATAACACTTGGACTTTTTGTTTGCACGTTCATTTGATGTAGCTGCATGACTTTGATATGTCAGATAGTAGTTGACGCCAACATAGATTACAATGGTAGCGAAGGAAGAAGCACAGCAGAGGTAAAGCAACATGATGCATCTAGATACAAAACATAAAATCTTCCATTTGACACTTGTGAAGTCAAATATCGGAGTGTGTATGATTTACACAGGATGCCAAAACAAGTGGTGATGGTAAGAAAGTGAAGGGAAAGCCTGCGTGTACCAAGTTTACTAGAATCGAAACAAATGGGACCCATAGCCTCGTCTTGTGTGAACCAGTGACTGGGCGAACTCATCAAGTAAGCAAGTAACTATACATAATACATAATGCAGATTTTATTAGCCATTGTACATATGTAGTGGTAAAAATTAACAAAGCTTCAATCTTTAGATCTCATTAGCCATGAGGAGAGTCCATAAGATAGAATTTGGGCTTTGAGGTTTATCATTTTCTTTGTTGACATTTGTAGATACGAGTGCATCTACAATATACAGGGCATCCCATAGCAAATGACCCTCTTTATCTCAGAAGACACATTGATAATCTTGAGACCTATATTGCAAAAAGAATTGATGCGGGTGAGAGAAAGATAGTTTCGGAGGACGATTATGTGTATTCAAGTGAAGATTTCAGCATCGATCCATTGTGTACTAACTGCCCAAAATTGATTCCGCAAGGGTAAAGAAAAATAGATATAAATCCACCATTGTGTGTTCTTATTGTATGGATTCAAATAGCTTCTCATGTCTCTAAATTTTGCAGATATGAGGAGCATGACGAAGCTTTGTGGTTACACTGCGTTCAATACTCTGGAACTGGATGGGAATATGAAAGTCCTTATCCATCTTGGGCATCTCTTTAACCACATTTATTTCCAATTTCTTTGCCAGGAAACTGTAAGTCTAATTACAAACATTTTTGTGGCAACTGTGTTGTATACATGCTCAACAAGTATGCTGATTCAATGAAGAATATGAAGTTTACTCGTTGGGTTGAAAGATTTATGTGTTACTCGAACCATTTTGTGCCATTAACATGAAAATATACAAAAAGAAGACCACTTTGGAATTGGATTAGAGAGCCTAAGCTGATGCAGAATGCATAACATATTAGATATGAGGCGACTTGTAGATTTTTCTTCTTCCTCTTTCAGTGAGGCATCTAGTTATTATGTTCATTGCTGGAATGCAAGCATCTGTCTAAAGCTAAGACAGACAACCCCGCAATTGAACCTGCTAAGTGTCTGTTTCACCCATAAATTAAAGTCATAATAAGGAATATACTCTTCAAGCACTAAGAGAAATGATAAACTTACGAATTCAGTGGCGTCTCCTTCTTTCTCCACTTCCTCAAACAGCATCTAAGGGCTGTCTCCGAGCTAAACGAAGAAGGCATCTCCAGATCAACGAATTGAATCCGAAAGCTTCAAGCTCGTAGAGATAAATGAAGCAAACAGAGAAATCGAATTTTGAGGATCAGTGAGAAAGAAGCGATGGGATGGATATACTATGACACGTTCTAACTTCTAACAAACTATTCTTTCCGATTATTTATGGATGGAAATATGAATGTCAAACATTTTCGTGACTAACAGTGTTGTATACTTGTTTAACAAGTATGCTGATTCGATGAAGAGTATGAAGTTTACTCATTTGGTTCAATGATTCATTCGTTTCTGGAACCATAGTTTTGTGCCATTAGTATGGAAATATACAAAAAGAAAGACCACTTTGGAATTGGATTAGAGGGCCTAAGCTGTAGCAAAATGGATTACATATCAGATATAAGGCGACTTGTAGATGTTGTTCTCGTATCTTTTGTTCAACCAAGTCATAGCATGTTAATTTGATTTTTACTAAGGCTTTTCAAAAACTTAACTACTTGTTCTTCTTCTTCTTCTTCTTCAATGAGGCAGCTGGTTGTTGTGTAAGAATCATTTCTGGAATGCAAGGATCTGTCTATCAAACCCTTTGTTTGCGCCGGACAAGCTTGATGTTAAATCTTCCACTGTTCTAAACCCAATCTGTGCCAAAACCAAAACACAAGTACAGGAACATTACAATGACTTAACCTGGCATTTTTGATGCTAACTTGGAACAACACTAGATCTATGCTTGGCAGGTTTTAAAGATAATGTAGGAGTATGAGTGAACTAAGGAATGAAATAAGAGTACAAGTACCTTATCTAGAAGAATTTCTTGGAAATAGTCCGGACGTAAAGTAATGGTTCGGTAATTCATTGCAGTTGTCTGCAAATACACAAGGCAAAAAGAGTTGAACTATATATCTACCCTGACTTGAAGAGTTAGAAAGAAATTTGCGTCTATATCAGACCTCTGAGACTCGGCGATTGTTTTCATAAGATTTCCAAGGCTGAGGTTCCATTACAAAGATACCACCCTAAAAACAAACCCAATTGTCAATTTCACATATGAAAGCAAGTAATTAGGACACTTTTAAGTATAGTATTACATACAGGATGAAGAAGACGCCAAATTTTTGAAAATAAGGTGATCAAACCATCATCACCCCAGTTCAAATGAACCCATTTGGTCACACTCAAACTGCATAAAAAAAAGAAGCATGTTATCAATATATTATTATTCTCGATTCATCATTAGATAAACAAGAGTCCTAGACAGGAAGTCTTGATTTCAACTAAAATTAGACCTCCTTTTATAAAGGCGTAGCTAGATAACATTCTATAACTAGAAACCTCCTGCAAGGCTTTTCTAGAGTTGGAAATTCATATACACTTCTTTATCAAAAGAACTGGTGACTGTTCTTTTGTTTAAGTCCCCACTCCCTCAAAAAAAAAAAAAAAGCAGAGGCCAAACGAAAGAGTTTAAAAAAGGGGCAAAGAGGAAAGGCATTTACCATAGAATTGTATCATAACGATTCTCGTCAAAATTTCGGGTTTGAACGAAATTCTCTTTCTTAAAGGACACAATCTGAGACAGGTCTTTAGTTTCTGGGCTCTCTGACTTTGCCTCGCCATTATGGAGAGAAATAGATTGCTCCTTTGAACCATGTTCTTCATCCACACCCTCAGAGCTAGATTCTTTTCCACTTGGCTTAGCTGAATTCTGCAGCCTGACAAACTTCCTAAGATGCCAATAAGCATCCTCAATGCGGTCTTCAACAAAAGAAAATTCATTTCAATGCACAGGAAAATATTATTTATGCAAGAAAAATTTATGGATGTTTCAGAAATAGCATATACTGTTCTTGAGTTAGACTTGATATGAGACAACAAAGAGTACTTACTTGAATCAATATCAACGCCGAGAATGCTCCGGCAACCAAACTTTTTAGCTGAAGAAATGAAAATATAGATGTCAAGTAACAACTATAACTGTACATGCCAATAGCTTAAAATCAATAACCATTAGAGAACAGAACAGAGAAATGCCAGACAGAATAAAAGTCCAATTACACTTTGATATATTATTCTCAGAAGGACACACCTAACGGTTTGAACATTTCCTTATGTAGGAAACTAAGCAACCTCTCAACAAGTATAGCCTTCTACAAAATCCTAGTTAGGTTAACTAATCTTAACAAAGGGCAAATCTACAACTATAATAGACATAGATAGTAGTACTAAAGAAGAAAAGTATGATGCTTTTGAGTAATATGGAACAGTCAATGATGAATATGAGGAGAAAATACCAATATGGATAGTCATAACGCCGCTATTGCAGCCAATGTCAAGACAGTCCTTGCCCTCAAACCATTCTTTCTTCAATACTTTAAGCCGAGGATCCTCATCCGTATCATGGCTAATCTATCACATTATGTTTCATCAAAAGAATTCCATCAGATACTTAGCCAAATATGATACTAAGGTTTTACCATCAAAAACTGGAATTTGATAAGAAACAACGAAACTCACTCTGTAGCCATAGTAATTTCTGTAGTTTCCGTATGGAAAAAGTCCTTTGCTATTCTTTTTCTGGCTTGGATTACTATTCCCTTGAGCTTGTTGCTGCTTCTGCTTCTTATTCTGCTGAATTACAACCTTCTCTTCATGAGTTACAACTTTCTCTTCATGAGTTACAACCTTCTCTTCACGAGGTACTACTTTCTCATTCTCATTGCTTCTATTTCTCTTCTTCTTGTTCTTATTCTGATCGTTTTCCTGACCCATTTTCTCACTCGCCGATGGTTGATGATGATGAACACTGAGAAACTATAGGTATTAACAAATACCGCGAGATTAGGGTTTTCTATGTTGTCGCGATCAACTCGATATTCCTGGCAACCAAAATCCTCTTGAAGAGGAAATCTAAAGAAGCTTGCTTGAGAGGTTAATCACCGAAAGGTCGTGAAAGCGGCGCAGAACAAGGAAGAAGAAGCGGCGTTGAAGGTTTATTACAAATCCAAAAGGGTTTAACGAGTCTCTTAATTAAGTTTTTGTGCACAATTTAAAATAATCCTATTTTACAACCCGATTTCTGTAAATATAGAACTATTTCACTTTATAATTCTTTTCTGAAAAAACAAATAGTAGGTAATTTGGCAAGAAATAACGTTTATTTTTGTTATGGAAAATTAGTATTATTTTGTAACCCCAAAAAAATTGCATTAATGAGAGAACCATAAAGATTAAAATCTAACCAAAACACACAGACCTATTGAAAATTATGAAACGTAGTAACTGGGTTTTGACTAGAGTTGGAAGTAAATTTTCAAATGGAAAAAGCTGCTAGAGTCATGACTCGTGTTGAAAATTAAAAACAAAAGAACTCAAATTGTTGATCTTGTCATCAAATATTGTACAGAAACTCTAGGATATATATTCCGTCTTGCCTCTCTCTGCCATAAAATTCTTTCTTCAACCCAATTCTGTTAATCGGAGTAGCAACTGCAGCGCCCGATGAACCAGGTTGATGATGTGCCTCTCCTGAACAATAGCTGCTACTTTTGATACCAATTTGACTAATCAGTATGGTCTGTAGCGCATAGGCCGTCTGAACCTAGGAACCCTCCTGCACAAACGATAGACTATAGTCAATTTATGAACAAACATAATGATTCCTCTCACTATATAGGCATTCAATGCAAATCCCGTGGTTGCTGGTTTTGTTTAAAGAGAAGAGACAAGAAGTTACTAAGACGCACCCATACGCATATGGAGGATAAAATGGAGGTCCTGGCATGAAACCTCTCATGGGTCTAAAGGAACGCCTTCCTCGAAATTGCTTCATTCCGGGGACGTTAGTTCTCTTTGCTGATACCTGAAAATCAATTATATGAGGTTTAGTAGTGACACTTCATTAAAGATAAGACAATTGATCCATGTCAGTGAACAAGATAGTACCTTTATCTGACGACCATGAAGTTCTGACTCATTTAAGATGAGAGAATTTTGAACAGCTTCTACTTCCACAAATTCTACATAGGCAAAACCTTTAGGTTGACCAAACTTATCTGTCAGAATTGTAACTCTGTTCACTGTCCCACAGGATTGAAAATGCTGCTGAACTTCCTCTGGAGTACATGCATAGTCCACCTAATAAAAGCAAAATGAAATACATAGAAAAGCTAATTAATCATAGGGGACTAATGCTTCACGCATAAGGTTTAGCAATAAATGGAGACAGAAAAACAAACAACAACCAGCCTCAAAATTTCATTGATGAGAAAAATAAAATATACAAATTTCGTTTGGAAAAGATGCAAACAGAAATAAGTGAAATTTAATGGTGGAAGCCTCACATTGCCAACATATATTGATCGTGAATCCACTTCCTCCTTCTCAGCCGAACTAGCACCACTTGAAGGATCTATATTTATATGCAACAACAGAAAAGTGCATTGACTTCAGCACCAAAATACAAAACTACTAATAATTTCCTTCTCAGTACCCAAAATCCAGTAAATTGATTGACTAAAAGGTTCCAACACGTAAACAAAAGCAATAACATAGTCAGAAAGGGCAATGAACCAATTATCTAAGGGTAATCTTGCCTAATACAAGAGACTTGTTTGAATAATATTCAGCACCGAAACACGAAATTAGCATACCCAAACTCCATGAAATTTCTTGGAAGATTCGTTGATTTATTGAAATGCTCCAATACGTAAACACAGGCAATATCATAATTAACAAGATATGTTCTAAACCAAACCTATCAAGATATCATCTAAACCTAATCTGTCAAGATATGCATTAAGAAGAAAGATTTTTCATATGTTTTATAAGCACAAACCTTGACCAGCTCCCATATCTTTCTCAGCTTTGGCTTGCATTTCACGTAAAGCTCCAGCTTCTTCTTCGATCTCCTTAATTCGTTTTTTCATATCCTCCAAGTCCTATCCAACCATCAAAGCAAGGTTCACTGTAAGTATAGTGACGAACAAGACGTTCAATTAGATAAGGGAAAGTTAGATCGAAGAAATCAAAATACCTTAGAGCTAGAGCCAGGTTCAAGCTCATCATCTCCGACGGCAGCACCTTCTTCTCCACCGTGTTCTTCGTACTCCTCTGTATCCATTTCTCCTTCTTCCTCCTCCTCTGAGATCTCTCCACCGTACACCTCGTGCTCCTGCTCTTGCTCTTGCTCATCGGGAAGCGGCATCTCTTTATCTTTCTCTCTCGCTATCTCTCACTCGGCGACTGTCGTAAAAGCGAGAAACAGAAGTTTCGGAATTTTAGGGCTTGAAATCGGGAACGAAAGGGAAGGTTTGTTCGTAATTCCAAATACCCAAAAGGATAATTTTGGAATTAAAAAATCTTATGTAGATTTACCAAAACTGGACATTTAAGAACCCCGATGGGCTTAAATGATGAGAAAAATGTGACGTGTAAAGTAGGTCCCACTGAAGGTGATGTGGTACTTCACCAAAATGGAGACAAGTATAACGTTCTTAAAACCCGGCCCACTGGGCTTTGGGTTAAAAAGTGACGTGTCAAAGGGCCCCATTAAAGATGACGTGGCACCTCACCCATTTAACTCAATGGTCTGAATTTCATTTCGCTTACCAAAAAACAAAACTCTTATCTACGAAACAGAGCAAACACAGCTTTCCGATGGCCGCCACGTCATCACCGCCGTGTCATATCACCTTATCCTCATTTCTCCTCCGTCAACCTCCGTGCACCATCCTTAAAGTCTTGGGTTTATCACCACCAATTGCGAGTAGAAATAACCGGAAACTGGGCCGGTTAACGATAACCCGGAATAATCTGGCGCAGGATTTTCTCGGCGATTTCGGAGCTCGAGACCCTTATCCAGAGGAGATAGCTAGCCAATTCGGAGACAAAGTGTTGGGATGCCAAAGCACTGAACACAAGATTTTGATACCAAACGCTTCTGTTTTGTCTCTCTCACAACTTGAATGCTCCCCTGTTTCGCCTTCACAGCCTCCTTTATCCGCTGCTGAAGCTAAAACACTCCTCCACAAGGTTAAATTTTGATTCACAATGTTGGTCGGTTGATCAAAATGTTGTGAAGATGATTCGATTGAACCAACGGACTCAAAATCATATTAAGCTTAGAAAAGTCTACTCATTAAGCATTTTGCTCGTATATTTTACTATTTATTAATTAGTATCAAGTTTCCAATGAATCATCTAGAGACTTGAGCCAAGATAGATAAGCTAAAGAAGATTTATTAGCTTATTGACATGAAGGGTCATGTGTTGTTATTGGTTAAATGGATTCCATGAAGTTTTAATCATAGCTATGAGTTAGTCTTTAGATCGGTAAGTGTAATGATATTAATCTGAACTTTACGAAAGTCACATTCTTTTTACTATCAAAGTGGACTGTTTTCTTTGCATATTGTGTTCATCTATCTTTACTACTCTAGTGATGTGCAATCTTAATCTCTATGATTGTTACTATGTAAATGTTTTCAGGTTTTGGGATGGAGTATAGTGGAGGATGAAGCTGGGGGTCTAAAAATAACATGCATATGGAAAGTAAGAGATTCCGAGTGCGGTTTTGAACTCATTAACAGGATTAATAAGGTTGCTGAGACTTCTGGTCATTATCCTTCTCTTCATGTGGAGAGTCCTACTCAAGTTCGAGCTGAACTCTCCACCACTTCCATTGGTATGTCAACATTCGTGCATCTTTTGAGTTCTCTATTGTATGGTTTCTCGACATGGTTTTGTTGTTGATTTGATGATTATTGAATGAACAATACAGGAGGATTGAGCATGAACGATTTCATACTAGCTGCTAAAATAGATGATATCAAGACTTCTGATCTTACCCCAAGGAAAAGAGTTTGGGCTTGATAAGCTTGGAATCTTTCAATTATTTTGTAACTTTTTTTTTTGATAATAGATATTCAATGTGGTGTAATTGAAAGAAACTAAAGAAGCTATGTATGTGTTCATCATCATCTATTATCCGATCCGAATTCTATCGGAAATCTGCTTTGTTTTCTTGATGTACATGTTAAGGATCAAAATGAAACCTTTGAGAGAATCACTACGTCAAAACTTATGATTGATAAGACACATCAAAGTACATATGATTCAATGATCAATCAAATGCGTTGACATATTTTAAGATTCGTTCATCAATCAAAAGCAAGGCCTCTACGTCTTTCTACTTAGAGATTGCATAGACTGAACAGAACATAGAACATAAGAAAGGGAGATACTTTATTACAACAATGATGGGACTAAGAAAAATACTGAGAAGCAATGTTAACAAAACCAATATGGGCATCCTCCTGTGCTAGGGGTGGCTGGAGGACCAGAAGCGGCTGGAGGACTAGTTGCGGCTGGAGGACCAGGAGTCGCTGGAGAACCAGGTTGTGGAGAGCATTGTTTCGTAAGAAGAGGAGGGAACAAAGTAGCGATCAATTCAGGTACGCAGTTGGCTTCAGCGTCTTGACAAGCTTTACAACAAGCTGGACCAACGATACTAAACTGGCCGCTCAATACGCTTTGTCTGATCTCAAATAAGCAACCAGGAACATCCTGTATTGTTGACAAACATTTGCCCATGTCAATACCAGGCATTCCTGGATCCTGAGCATTAACAGAGACTGCAATGCATAGAGCCAATAAGAGAAAACACACACTCTTGTTCGACATTTTTTTTTGAAGAGGACTATGTAACAACACTATCACAAGACTTGAGAAGTCTAATATTTATATATAGTAGAATGATTTTGTTGGATGTGAATTTTTTTCTTACTGATGGAAATTAAGTGATATGTGGTTGTGTTGTCTTTCTGATTTATGAGGAAAAAAATTGACTGCAGACAGTAATTAGCTTGAAGTAACGCATATGAGCGGTTTCTAATTCATTGTCTTTGTGGTTTTGGAAATTAATACAATAAAAGTCAAAATATTTTTTATGGCCTCATAGGACATACTGAATTTGATAATATCACATTTTCTACCACTTTTGTATTTTTGTCATTCAGTTTTACAGTCAACAATTTTTTGTTTCCTAATTAATAATTGTGATTTTCTTTTCTTTCTAATTTTGAAACGGTTCATGCATTTAATTTGATGGTTTGATAGACATGACAAATGTATGGTAGAAAAGAAGTCGATGAAATGTAAAAACCAGTCTCTTAATTTCTTGGATTTTTATTTCTCCTAATTACTCGAGATATTCTTATATGTGATTTTGTGACATATCGGGACTTTACAAACTTTAAAACTTATCCGAAATAGTTATCACATCTAAATTATAAAGTTGATAATTACATTTGTATAGAATGATCTTCCTCTTTGAAATTTAATGTAGCAGAAATTTGATTCAATCGTTCTCTACAACCAAAACCTGATCAAAGTCTAGTCTTTTAAAATTTCTATTAAGACATCAGTTGGTCGTTTGTTATTCATTTCTACATTTTCAGAAGATCAGTGGGAATGATTATATCTTCCGTCTCCTTCTTCCGGATTAGCTACGGGAAGTTTTGTTAACCACTTTGATTACTCTCCTTGTTCTTTGTGGTTTGACTCTTTTCTTCGGGATTGTAGATAGCATTTTTTGAAGAAGTTATTTTTTTTATATTTTATTAATAATTAAATCGACAAAATTGGTAAGCTAAAAGTCTTAAATCCACTTTCTAAATTTTTTTAAAAAATCAGAAATGGTTCTTAGCCTAGTAGCAGACGGTAAGTCCACATAAATCAGTTCATTTGCACAACCAGGGATCGAGTCCCTCTGCCTACATTATGTAAGAATTTGGCTATTGGGCCGGCCAGTTGTTGGCCAATATAAATTTAAAATATAAATTTGCCATTGACCAAAAAAAAAAAATTTAAAATCTTGATCTGAAATAGTTGTTATCTAGATCTCGGATCTCACCGTTGGAGTCGGCGACCGGTGGCTCCAACAACACCGATGTCGAGCCCTCTCCTTGTTTCTCTTGCCGTTAGAGCTTTAGATTTTGTTCAACTGTTGCATCTCATAAGACTGTTTTGCGTCAAAGTGGTGGTGAGAGATTTGGTAAGAATTTGGCTATTGGGCCGGCCAGTTGTTGGCCAATATAATTTGCCGTTGACCAAAAAAAAAAAAATTTAAAAATCTTGATCTGAAATAGTTGTTATCTAGATCTCGGATCTCACCGTTGGAGTCGGCGACCGGTGGCTCCAACAACACCGATGTCGAGCCCTCTCCTTGTTTCTCTTGCCGTTAGAGCTTTAGATTTTGTTCAACTGTTGCATCTCATAAGACTATTTTGCGTCAAAGTGGTGGTGAGAGATTTGGTATTCGGAAGATGACCTCACCGGTTGTCGTGTGTTCCTTACTATCTCTCCTTGGCCACCGTGTGTTTGTGGAGCAGTACTTTTCCTCTTCTCTTCTGAAATATGTGATTCTGAGATCAAAGAGGTGCAAATTAGATCCTCCTCTCATCCTTCCTCCTTAGCGTAATCTTAGCAGTGGTTAGGTGTAGTTTAATTGTGTAGTTAAGCTTTGATGACGTCTTTTGTTTGTTTCTCTTTTACCTGTAGCAATTGTGGCTAGGGTATGATGGAGTTTAGTTTGTAAGATTCCTTTTTTCTGTGTCTTCGGTTATATGTTTCTAAACTCTTGGGATCGAGTTTTGATGTCTATAATCTTCCAATTTAGAGTTCGTCTTGTTATCTAGCTCATGAGGTCACTAATGACTTTGACAATATCAAATGAGAAACTCATTTTCTCCTAAAAGAAAACAATGTATGTGACTTAAGTCATCGTTTTGGTAGGAATCTTGTTGTTGAAATGTCGTTCAGAAACTCTTTACAAAATATTTAGGTCTTGAACCATTGTATTTGGTTTTATCAAAAGATAACTTCAAATCATCGCTTTTATATTGTATGATTGATTGCATATATTGTTCTCTTTGTGGTTCATTGTGGTTGAAACATAAATGTTCATGGATCAGAAGAGAGGCCATGAGACTTATGAAACCCACCAAAAAGCCTACTGAACATGTTTGATTTATTTTATGTTTTTGCAAATAATATTGAGATTTAGTCTCAATTAGTTGTCATTTCACATTTTTCAAAGTTTTGGATCGGTTTCCATTTGGGTATCCAAACTTAATTAGTGGCATCAGTATTACGCCCAGACTTCACGCGTGCTTCACTTCACGCATGCTTCCACTTTTCATTATCCACCGACTCCGAAAGTCTCTTCACGCGAAGCCGATTCTCGAAAGTTAACAACAAAATTTTTTTTGTTTCATTTATGAAATTACAAACTGGAATCACGCAGTTTACCATGGTATTGTGTCTCTCCTTTGCTGTTATTGTCTCCTCCATCAGTGTTTTCGAGAGCAAGATCCCATGTAATTTTCTCACGATTTCAATATCTATTTCGCTTCGTTTCCACATTCTCGACCTAATTCTCCAGTTATGGTCTTGCTTTCAATTTATATCCTTGATTCTTCATTATTTAGTTACACGAAATTGGAATCAAAGATTCTAAGATTTTCGTTTTTGAATTTTTTTTCTAGGGCTTTTTTTATTTTAGATGTAGAATTTAGTTGTTCATATAGTTTTGTTAAAGCAATTGGTACAAATTCCCCAAAATTTTATCTAATTTTGATTGTAATTGATTCGATCCAAATTTAGGGTTTTAGTTTATGAATTTTTTTTTAGGGTTTTATGATTTTAGATATAGGATTCAATTGTTCATGTAGTTTTGTTAAAGTAATTGATATGATTTCCCTAAAATTTTATCTAATTTTGATTGTAATTGATTTGATCCAAATTTAGGGTTTTAGTACAGGTACCCTTTTGTTGAAGGTCTATGAATTTTTTAAGACTTTTTGATTTTAGATGTAGGATTCAGTTATATAGTTTTGTCTAAGTAATTGACACAATTTTAGGGTTTTAGTTACGTGATAATGTGATGTGATGATATAAGATTTACAGAGAAAATGATTCTTGAAATGTGACACTGAAACTAATTGTTTGTGTTGATTACTTGTGATGATATAAGATAATGATAATGATATCAGATTGTTTGTTGAATATGTTCTCTAATTTTGGTATATTCTGTATTTTCATAATTATTGATAATAAGTGTTCTGTATTTTTGAATATGTTCTGTATTATTTCTCTAGATAGTGATAAGTGATTGTTTTCTATTTTAAAACCAATTGTGTTTTGATAGAAAAATAGATTGTTTGTTGTTTGTTGCTTGTGCAGATGGCATCTTCGTATCATCCATCACCTTCTGCCACTAAAGATGCTGCTAATACTCCTAATTTTGGGAGTAAACGGAAAGAGATTGAAGCTTTAGGCGCCAATGAGTGCAAAGGAAAGAAAAAACAGACACTGTGTAACTTCACTAAGCTAAAGGACAATTACGATAAAGCTAAATGCAACCACTGTGTAAGAGTGTTGACTTCTCCAACCTCATCCGAAACATCAAATATGAAGAAGCATCTAAACTCATGCAAGGAAGAGATTGTCACTGACAACTCATATTTGGGTAGCTCATTGTACTAGAGCTAGATATATGGTCATAACAGCACATTATGTTAATGAAAATTGAAAACTGAATAAGCTAATCATAGGGTTCATAAAGTACCTAATCACATAGTAGTTACAATTGCTAAATGCTTGATTGATTTTTTGGATGAGTGGGGTATACCAAAAGTGTTTAGCATAACAATTGATAATGCAACAACTAATACTAGTGCAATGGGAAAATTCAAAGAAGAGTTTAGACTTGTGGGAGATGAAGCTTTAGTGTTGAATGGTGATTACTTACATGTGAGGTGTGCTACACATATCCTCAACTTGGTTGTTAAAGATGGATTGATAGAGATAGATGATAGTGTTTGTGGAATTAGGAATGCAATCAATTTTGTGAGATCTTTTGGAAATCGACAAAAATCGTTTGAGCTGCGGATTGACACTGGAAAAATTCATAGAGGAAGTCTTCCTTTAGATGTAGGAACTAGATGAAATTCAACCTACTTAATGCCTAACCAAGCATTGAGGTTTAGAGTAGCTTTTGATAAGATGGAGGAAGAAGATGTACCTTATAGATCGTATTTTTTAGAAACAGTGGATGGAAAAAAAAAGTGGGACCTCTAGTTTCTGCTGATTGGAAATCAGTAAAAGCTCTTACGAAAGTATTGGTGCTGTTTTACAAAAGTACATTGGTGTTGTCAGCTTCCACTTCAGTCTGTTCTTATTTGTGTTACAATAAAATTGTAACAATTGCATTGAATTTGCAGCCTTATAGTAATGGTAACAACCTTTCTCTAAAGAGAAAAGCAATTGCTATGACTGAGAAGCTAGACAAGTGCTGGAGTCCAATTGAAATTAACAAGATGATCATAGTCGCTAGTGTCTTTAATCTGTATAAGAAGATGAAGTTTGCACAAATGTGTGTTTGAGAAGCTATATGCTAAAGACAACAGAGAATTGGCTCAGTTAAATAGTGTCATTATGGACATCTTGGAAAGCTTATTCGAGGAGTACAATAATAGACATAATACAACAGCCTTGGTTACAAAGTCAGCTCAGTCAAACATTAATTCATCTTACTCACAAGATCATTCTATCCCAGAGAGAATGGAGCCAATTTAGTGGACAATGATCTCGGGTATCAGAGAATGGATTCTCTTTATAAAGAACTTGTGTTTGAGATAATATTACAAGATGACAATACAAAATTAAAAATATATCTAAGAGAGAAGATCATAATCTTATGGTTGGAGCACATTATGATGTACTATCTTGGTGGGAAAAAATTCAATCAAGTTTCCAATTCTATTTGAGATTGCAAAGGATGTACTTGCAATGCAAATCTCATCAATAGCATATGAATCAACATTTAGCACTAGTGGAAGGGTTTTAGATCCATCAAGGAGTTGCTTAATATATTATTTGATTCAAGTGTTGATGTGTGTTCAACAATGGTTAAGTGTGAAGTTCATGTTAGTGACAAAGACGTTATGACAATACAAGAATACTTTCAGATGTTGAGATGCAAGATGAGCTAATGAGGGTAGGAAATGCAAGATGAGCTCTAAATTTTGTTCTGTTTTTTTAACTTCATTCTGTTTTCAGATGTTGAGATGCAGCAATGGTCATAACTTCGTTTTATTTTCTAAATTTTGTAGAGTATGAAGACTTAAGAGAAGTTGGAAAGTGAGGTTTATGAAGAATGAGGTATGAATACTTGACTACTATCAAATGATTCTATATGTTTCTCTTGCAATATGATCAACATAATGACCAAATTGTTTGATATGTTTCAGGGGGAATGAATTGAAGTATGGTCCGAATTGAAGTTCTTGGTCTCTTTGTACTTTTTTGGATTGTGTAAGATGAATTTTTAATCTCTTTGCAATTCTTTGGTATCTTTAGAACATTTCTTGGAATCTATTGTATTAGAAAAATTTTCTTGTAGTTTTTAATATTCGGGTACTTTTTGTTTTCCGGTACTTAAAAATACCCAAATACTCATTGAATTTTCAATAATTATTGGACCCGATCCGGACCCAAACCGGAACTGAGACCAAACCGAAACACTTCTGGTTCTTTATTGGGTATAAATATTTATACCCAAACCAATCTGGAATCAGTAAGACCCGAACCAATTCAGTTTCGGTTCTTATAAGGATATTAAAATAGTGAACCTTAATGATTCAGATTCGATAAGTATTACTTGAAACGAATCTGAATACCCGAATGTTCATGCCTAATTACACTTATCCAGCATAAGACTACAATGGTTAAAAAAAATAGGTAGTTGAATAATTTTTTCAACAGTTGAAACATATGAAAGAGATGCAATGGTTTATGAATTATTATGTGTATTCAATTGAGTTGAAACGTGAAACGTAACAAGATGGTCTCACAATGCCACTTGTCACATGTTGATTGGTTGATTTGTTTATATTTTTAATTATGTACATAAAACACATGTCATGTTTTTATTGGTGGTTGAGATTATAAGATTTTTTTCCACTAAAAAAATTATCTTATAAAATATTTAATATAATTTTGTGAATCTTATACCAAAATTCATCGTTTTTTATTCTTTAAAAATAGAGACTAATTTCACTCAGTTCGGACACACATAAAAAATCATCTTTTCTTATCAATCTATTTTAGGGAAATATATCCTAATAATAGCTCACAAAATTATTCTAATTACCTTTTTAACTACCAAATTCTTAATAATTATCAGTTTCAGAATCAATCTTCAAACCAACCCAGAAACATACCAAACTATTGCTTTTCACCAAACTTTTTTATGTCATCCGGTGTTCCAAATTATCATTCATATTATGGATCTATGATGTCATATCCATCTCAAACAACCCCTTTTTCTTCAACTTCAATGGGTAATGAAATTGTTCCAAATGTTAGACCAATTGAGTTTCCTGAATTTTCTACACAAATGTCTCTTGGTGGTATGAGTGATGTTCATGAAAGTACTTCAAATGCAAAAGATTCAACTCATGCTCGCTAGAAATGCGCCAAATGGACCACTGAGCAAAATTTGGTGCTATTAAGTTGGTGGATTAAATATGGGACAAACAACGTCATTGACACAAATCAAAAAGGTGAATCATATTGGGGTAAAATTGAGGACTACTGTAATGAGCACTACTCATTTGATCCTCCGTGTGATGGCAACTCTCGCAGAAATTATTACAACTACATTATCAAAATATTGGGGAAATTGATTGGAGGTTTCGATAATGCTAAGCATATGCAACAAAGCGGGTGGTCAGAGAATAACGTATTGGAAAAGCGCATGAATTATATTTAAGCGATGGTAATAAAAATTTCAATTTAATGAAAGATTGACACGCTGTTCGTGATCCACCATGTTTTGGTAGTCAGGTAGGAGGAAATATTAGATCAGGAAGTAGTGGATCTAAGAGATCCCATGATAGTGATGCAAGCGTATCTAACTCAGTGGGATCCAATGTTCGTCCAATGGGGAGAGGTGCATCTAAAAAGAAGGATAAAAAGAAAGGCAAGGCTACAGCTTTGGAAGTGGTCAACGAAGAGTGTAACTCTTTTAAACAATTCAAGGAGCAAGAGTTGGAACGATTGGACAAAATATCCATGAACCAAGAAGAGGCAAACAAACTGAAGAAAATGGAAATGTATTTGAAGCTAAGTGAAAAGAACATCTCGATGCCAATGACTTATTTTGCAATTAATTATTGTCAAGTGCGTTGATATTTTCAATAATGTTGTTTGTCATTCCTACTTCAATAATATGTGTCGCTGCTTTGTCATTTCTACTTTAATAATGTGTGTCTGTGTGTTATCATTTCTACTTTAATAATGTGTGTCTGTATTTTGTCATTGTCTTTAGTAATGCATGTATGTGCTTTGTTGTTTTCTACTTTAATAATTCGTCTTCATTCTTGTCCAAATAATTATGTAGATGTATTGTGATTTAATAATTGTCATTCACTCAAGCCCTCAATCTTTCCTATAAATAGGGACTCATTCATCCTTTGATATACAACTACCATAAATATCATCTTATAAGAAAATATATCAATGGATCCATCAAAATTTCCTTTTGATATCGAAGCTTGCAAAAAGCAGTATGAAATCGAAGAGATGTATATCATCAATCGGTTTAGGGAGCGACGAAAGAAAATAGAAGAAAACTATGCACATCATACCAAAAAAAAATACTTCAAGCGATATCATGTAGCGGCAAACCCAAGACTCATTGATGACTACTTTTCCAGTCAACCAACATATGCCGATGTAATGTTTCGTCGACGATGCCGGATGCAAAAACATGTTTTCCTTCGTAGTAACACCTACTTCACCTAAAGAGTTGATGCATCCAAAAAGGAAGGTATATCTCCATTAGAAAAATGTACCACATCCATGCGAATGCTAGCGTATGGTGTGGCGGCTCACACAATCGATGAATACATCAAAATAGGAGGTACTACAACATTGAAATGCTTACACAGATTTTGCAAAGGAATCATAAAATTGTATGAACAAGCTTACCTCAGAGCTCCAACTCAAGATGACTTAGAGAGAATATTGCATGTTAGTGAGAAGCGGGAATTACCAGGGATGATTGAAAGTATTGATTGTATGCACTAGGAATGAAAAAATTGTCCTACAGCGTGGAAAAGTCAATTTACTCGGGGAGATAAAGGAACCACAACTGTTATTCTTGAGGCAGTTGCATCTCATGATCTATGGATCTGACATGCGTTTTTGGATGTCCAGATATATTAAATGATATCAACGTTTTAGACCGTTCACCATTATTTGGTGATGTTGAACATGGAAAAGCTCCAAGAGTGAACTTCGTCATGAACCATCGTCTGTATAATATGACATATATCTAGCTGATGGTTGTCAAATTGATTGTGCTTCCTTAGAGTCAACTATACAAGATGTTTGCACAAAATCAGGAGGGATGTCAAAAGGACATTGAACGTGCATTTGGAGTGTTACAAGCTTGATTTAAAATAATCTGTGAACTAGCTCGCATGTGGGACATATCGAATTTGGGTATCATCATGAGAGCATGTATCATATTGTGTAATTTGATTTTTGAGGATGAACGAGGGACATATGTTCAACATTAGAATGTGTATGATCAAAATGAGGCAAGTCGGTCTAGTACACCGCATCCATTCTCAACTGAGGTGCTACCTGCATTTGAAAGTCATGCGCATGATAGATCCGAGTTGCATGATTCAAATGTACATCACGAGTTGCAAGTTGATCTTGCTAAACACATATGAGCGAAATTCGAAATGTTTCGTGGTTAATAAATTTATTAAGTTTGTGTGTTTTATTAGTTTTATTGTTTTCTTATTAGGTATGTGTGTTTTATTAGTTTTATTGTTTGCTTATTAAATTATGTGTGTTTTATTAGTTGGATTATGTTTTATTAAATTATGTGTTTTATTAATTGTATCGTAGGTTAAGTTTTAGTATTTTTATTTTTTCTAAAATAACTATTTCTATTTTTAACTTTTATTATTTATAATTATTTATTTATTATCATAAAAATAAAAATACAGATATAAATATAAATATAAAATAAAATTAGTAGAGTATGGTGTTGAATTTTATTAATAAAATTATTGTAGAGAATGAAAATAGAATGACTCTTGAATTTTGAGTTGGAAAAAAGAAAAGGCTATGTGAAAGAAAAAGATAATGGGAAGGTGTTGAAAAGGAAAAAAAATAGCAAGAGAGTTTGTATATTTTATTACATACAACAACATACTTCAGTAAGGCTCTGCGGAAAGATGATGACTGTTGCAGTGCGAGTCACTTCCTTATCTCTCTCGTGCCCTCTGCTTCTTCATTCTCATGGTACCTCCTTTTTTATATTTCTCTCTGTCTTTCTCTCGTTCAGTATGAAACTTGGGTTACTAATTTTTTTCTTGGGTGAGTTACAGGTCCAAACCGACGAATGCAATGGAAAAGAAACGAAAAGGTTTGTCTTTTCAACCCTTAAAGTTCCAAAACTAGTTGATAAATTCTATGTCAAGTCGTAGCATGACTAAGGAATCATGCAGGAATAGTGTTTGATGAAATGCTTGAATGAAACTTGGAACTTTTTTTTGTTTTTATGGCATCAGTTCGAGAACTTGTAGTCGGAATAGGGAGTAATAATTCTAAGAAAATTCGAAACATATCTCTTGGTCTATTGCGCAGAGACGGTACTCTATAAAGGTGGCTGTTTCGGGTGTTATCACAGCGGGATATGAGCTGAAGCCGCCTCCATATGCTCTTGTACGTTTTCTAGAATTTATTGTCAAGAGAGTTGAAACGAGTAGATAAAAGAGACGTAGCTTATAGGTTTTAGATTTTGGTTGATATAATCATGTTATTGAATCAGAATTCGTTTGTGTGCTAATAATACAGTAGTGACATAAGGCTGTGTAGTGTGTAGGTTGACGCTGACTCTGATGTTGAAAGTTACGATGAAACATGAATTTTCTGTTTAAAGATGAATAAGAGCACTATGTGAATCCTACTTTAATAAATTAGCAATGTTGAGGTTGCTGCTTTGGAACCATATGGGAGATGTCTTTCACTCTATGTCTGTTGTTGGGCTTATTTATTTTATGTTAGGATGCTCTGGAACCACATATGAGTCGAGAAACCTTGGATTATCACTGGGGCAAACATCACAGAACATACGTAGAGAACCTGAACAAGCAAATCGTAGGCACAGATTTAGATGGATTGTCATTGGAAGAAGTGGTGCTTCTTTCATACAACAGAGGCAGTATGCTTCCTGCCTTCAACAACGCTGCACAAGTAAATGCAATAATACTTTCCACCGTTTATTTTTTTTCTGAAGTAAGAGAACAGTTTTTATCTGTAAGAATTAGACTGGAACCCATAAGTCCACTGTAGACGTATAAGTGGCAGTAGTATCAGTGTTGGAAATCTTCAGGCTAGGTGGATCTATTGCTATAGATAGATACTGTTAAACGTAACAAAAAAATCACTTGGTTTTGGTTACATGAATTGACATGACGCATATAGTTTCTTGTAAATTGTAAATCGGACAAGAATTCAGGATAATTGGGTCCACGTCTTGCTCGAGATTTGAACCACTGGTCATAGTGGCAAGTTTCTAAATCAGGGATGGGTTGGTTTCTCTGGATCGAATGTGAAATTTATATATTTGAGGGGATTGCAGGCATGGAACCACGAGTTCTTCTGGGAATCTATCCAACCTGGAGGTGGAGGAAAGCCAATCGAAGATCTCCTCAGATTAATAGAGAGAGATTTTGGGTCTTTTGGCGAATTTTTGGAAAGGTTCAAGTCGGCTGCAGCCTCTAATTTTGGTTCTGGTTGGACATGGCTTGCATGTGAGTTTTTTAACGATTTCTCCTTTCCAAATATGGAAAGCCTCAATAACTCAGTTACTTAAGTTTCTGGGGATCTGTTGATGCAGACAAGGCGAATAGACTTGACGTTGCAAATGCTGTAAATCCACTCCCAACAGAGGAAGACAAGAAACTTGTAATAGTGAAGACTCCTAACGCGATAAACCCTCTCATATGGGATTATTCTGTAAGTTTCTAATCTACCAATATGGAGGAACTTTTTGTTGTTGGCTACTATAGATTTTTGTATCCTCACATTTGGTTTGTCCTTTATGTGCAGCCGCTTCTCACCATTGATACTTGGGAGGTATACTATATGCTCTTCACCTCTCTCTCGATATTTCACCTAGGAAGATTGGTTTCTTTATTGCTGACTTAATTTTTTTTTTCCCTCATGTGTCAAACAGCATGCTTACTATCTGGATTTCGAGGTAGCATCAACATGTCAAATGGTTTTCACTAAATTTAAACGCAAAGGTCTCACGTTTGTTGTATTCTACGCAGAACCGGAGAGCTGAATACATAAATACATACATGGAAAAGCTTGTGTCGTGGGAAACTGTGAGCGCAAGGCTGGAAAGTGCAATCGCACGAGCGACGCAAAGAGAACAAGAAGGAACGGATACAGAAGATGAAGAGAATCCGGATGATGAAGAACCAGAGGTCTACTTAGATAGTGATATAGATGTATCTGAGGTAGACTAAAATCTGAGAAGAAAATAACATTAGCATCTGAAATGTCAGTTACATAGAGCAAAAATTTTGTATTCTCGAGCACCTAACTCTAAATTAATTTTGAGATTACTATGGGGGGAAAATGACTGCCCTAAATAAACAAAAAAGGTCTGCAACATATTTACATTCCCCCTATGTGGTCTAGTGATGAGTTACGAGGAGACCTGTGCGTAGACCTGTGATTGGACAAACCCAAATATCTTTCTACAGATGGTGAATGTCCGTAAACCATTTGTAGACCAGATGGTATTTGTTGGTGTCCATTAATTGAAGAAGAGTACTGCCGTGGAAGTCTCTGTTCGTCAATCGGAGAGTACTGTCGAGGAAGTCTCTGTCCGTGAACTGGAGAGTATGAATTTGGAGGCATATGTTCATATGTAGAGACACTTCTTCCTAACTCACCAGACGTAACCACATATTCAGGGGATCTCCTGACACTAGAGCGATGAGGAAACAATGCTGATGGGCCAAGGTAACTACTCACAAGAGCTGAGATGTCATCTGTATCTTCGTCTCTATGACTAGGAAAGCTTCGATCACGGTAGATAGGAGAATATGAAGACGAAGCAACGGGTAGCATTTCCATTGGTGACAACCTTGGACGTTTCATCTGTTGGTTATACAATCTCTTGGTCAGCTCTGCTTCCTCCGTTAGACTGATTGATCTAGCTTTCTCTTCTATCTCCTTGTTGAGCTGAAAAGTGTCCTTCTCCAGCTCAGTGATTCGCTCATTGATCTGCCACCCTGGTACTTCTTTCTCTGGAATTAACTTGTGAGCCTCCATAAACCGCATCACTGATAATAACGCAGCTAGGTGCCTCTCATTCGCCTCTTTCTGTTGAGAAAATAAAAAGCCAACAATGGTTAGATTCAGATGAGAGAAGAGAGTTCATAAAAGTACAGAATGCGCAAGGAGGGTCATACAAATGCCATTGACGACTGAGCTTTCTCTTTTGCCTTGTCAAATGACTCCTTGCTCATCCTTAAGAATGAACTTAAAACTGAAGAAGCTGAAAACCTATCCTCCATCCCAAAGGTATAAACCACCTCAAGAGCTTCAATATACATTCCACGCTTTATAATTGATTCAACAATACCTATGAACATGGAATATTGTGTAAGGACCAGTTATTGATCCTTTCAAGTTGGCATTGCGTAAGGCTTCCATAGTATCGAACAGCGAATTCAATGATTTTTACTGGCAATATCAAAAGCTAAAATTTTGTGAATGTCCAGCTTTATTCCTTCTAATGGCACTCTAAAAATACGACGTGATCTCCTAGTTTATTGCAATTGTACACACAACTCTACAACCAAGCTCACCGAAAAACAAAGATGAAACTTGATGCCGATAGATTCTATCAACAAAAGAATCACCTTTGCAATGAACTTCGTCAGAGTAAAGACAGAATATGGTACCTGAAATCACAGGGAAACGGAAGCGTGATCTTCTTAGAGCACCCACAATCTCATTCGAACCACACTGTCTTACCAAATCCAACAAATCTAAACTCCTAAACTTTGAAGGAACCCCAAAGCCAGCAATTAGTAGAAGCAAACCCCTTGCATCCATTTGGTCCGCATCAGCTAATCTTCCTTCACTCATTAGTCTTTTCCTCCACGCATTAGCAGCCATCTCAGCCTCATCTCTAATAGAACTCTTGATTCTATCTTCACCAGGATCTGGCATTAAAAGAAAAACCTCGAGAATGATAAGTGAAACTTGTCTCGCTAAGGTCATAGGAGAATTCTTAGTAAATGCTTTACGCCCTTGAACGTAAAACTTCCCAATGCATTCCAATACGAACTTCGCTGGCTCCTTAGCAAACTTCAACGCTCCTGGAATCTCTGCCATTAGCTTAGCTCGATCAGAGATGTTAGCATTGACGTATTTTCGCAGGCCTTTGCTACACGACAATCGGCACAAACGTTGCGGTTCCGTCTTATTCGACATCTCCAATACATTCTTCTCCGGCTCTTGAACCAACTGGCCAACAGTCGCGGTGGTCTCTGCAGAAGCATTATTCTGCGGTGGAGACACCGGCGAGTTTAAAGAGGGAGAGGCGGTGAGATCGATGCCGTTACTCTTGAGATTGGACTCAATTTCGTTGTCTATGAACTCGATGTGCTTCTGAAGATCGTCGAATTGGCGTTTGAAAGCGTCTACTGCAGCTGATAACGAAGCCAAATCGTCGATGGATTTCAAAAATTGCGGCTTTTTGGATAGGCTGATCGGTGTATCCATATTCGGAAATTCTTCGCGTTGTTCTGTTTGATGTCGCTGGTGCAGACGTGGAGTCGTCGCCGTTGAGGGTAGCGGAGACGGTTGCTTTTTCACCATCGGTGGATTATAGGCGGAGCCAAGACCAATGGAACCATTACGTAAAGCCATAGTAACGCGGAGAAATAGAATTTGCAGAAAATCAAAGCCCTAATTTCTAGTCGAGCTTCAACTCCTCTCAAGACTTAGAATTCTATAAAATTAGTCAAAATTTAAAGTTTGTTTTGTTTTGGTTAATCTGTTTAACTGCTTTCATGTTTTTCCCTATAAACAGGTTTTTCCCTATGCTAATATTTTTTTTGTTGTCAACGGCAAATTATATTGGGTCACAACTGGCCGACCCAATAGCCAAATTCCTACATAATGTAGGCAAATGAACTCGATCCCTAGTTGTGCAAATGAGCTGCCTGATGTGAACTTACCGCCTGCCATTAGGCTAAGAGCTATTTGCTTGCTAATATCTTTCATTCTTGGAAATATTAGTTCTTTTTACCATTTATGTTTTTTGAATCCGATTGGTAACATCGTTTGAAACAACTGTTTAAAAAAATGAAAGGTTAAAATAATAGTTTAAAAAGTGACTATTTAGAAATACAGTTAGCAAAAAAAAAATTTCAAATAAAAACAATTTGGAAATTAGTGTTAGATTAGCAATACTGCAATTGAATAATGTAGAAAATCTAATATCTCTTAAACATTCACGGAAGATAAATTTGTTCTCATCTCTCATGAATCCTTGTTCTCTTTAATATGAAAATAAATGAAAGCAAAGAACACACAAGAAATTTGTTCAGCCAGAGTTCACTTCACGGTGTGTGAGAGCTACTCTCTGGGGAGGGAAGACGGTGCCTCGACCAATCCACTATGAATCAAAGAGATTACATTTACTATTCCATGGAGATAACACTCACATCACTCGGTTAAAACTATAACTCGGCCCTTCAAGAACAATAAAGAAGAAGATGATGGGAAAACCAGAGAAGAATCATCATCTTCTCTCTTCGTATTCCTGCTTCACGCCGTTCCCCTCTCTCAGTTTCTAACAGATGATAAGGAGGTTATATATATACACCGATACATTACCCTAACTTTAGGTAAAGTATATCGTTACTCTCCAAACCTTCTCTATCGATTAGAGTCTTTGAGACACTTCACCAACCAAGTCCAATTCTTCTCTCATAACTTGATTTAACCTTTAAGTTTCTCCAAATACCAAGACCCGCTGCTTTCAACTTGGATCATATCCAACAAATAATATAATGAGATAGATATTAGTATTGTAAAATTCGATTCAAAATAATTATTTTAAACAGTAAGCAATAATTGTATTAGTGAATGATAATTGTATTGATCTCGATTGCTTTACACTATACATGATTTATATTGACTGAAAAGGATCAATAAGATCCTCAACAGCTGTAGAAATATTAACAGAGTAATGACCAAATATCTTGTTGCTATGTTTGAGGAGAAAGAGATACGGTGATATCTCTACAGTTTCAGCGCAATAAGCAATGTGTTGCAAAATATATCTTTAGTTTCAAGTCATAATTTATGTTAACTGATTTATCTGTAATGTTTTTAAGGTAAATTGGAAAAAATGCTCATTAAACCAATTTTTATGATGTTTCTATCAAATAAAAAAATAAACAATGGTTAAAGCTCAAACTTGTTATACTTAAAGCCTATAATTTTTTTTTCTGTCAACTAATTTACTGGCTTTTAAATCCCACTCTTAGTACTAAGGGGGTTCGATCCCTGGTGTCTTGAGGATTTGTAAAGTGACTAACCACTGTCCTCGGCGCCTATAATTTATTTTGTTGGGGTCAAAATACTTATTGATTTTCATTAATATCTAAAATTTAATTTTGTAGGGGTCAATTATTTGGGTTAGTTGGGGTCAACATAAATTTTTAACAAGTTAGACTAATTTTTCAGAAATTATTAGGGTCAATTGACCCCAATGTTATTCCCATACCTCCGTCCATGACAATAACGGAGGATGCTCTAAGAAAATCCAAGGTAGCTAGTGATCGGTATTCGATCTAAAGGTTGTATAAATAGACATTGATCTTAACATTGAGAATTCATTGAATTAGCACTATGTTGAGAGTTATAAGTCTAATAAGTATGTAGAGATCGTATTGTCTTCAGTATTCCTCTTTTGATTCAAACGATTTTGGTCGACGGGAGAGATGCAGATGGATTAGTGAGGTGCGTGTAGATGAAGATCGAGGAGCCATTTCCATTAAGCTGCGAGGTTAGTTTGTCTTCCTCATGAGATCGATGTAGCTTAGTAACTTCTGAATCTTATCAGATCTAGCCGGCGATATAATCCACGAGTCATTGTGCCAACAGATGCCAGTGTAGATGATCGAGGACCAAAATCTGACCAAGGATCAGTCCAAAACCTTACTTTATCTTCTTTACCTGGTATTATCTGAAATTCCAAGATTGTTGTTGCTTTTGCTTCAATAAGTCTTTGCATTTACCTTTTTATATAGTTTTTATCATTATGTTTCTCTTAAGTATTAATATGGGTGATTTAATTGAATATATCAAAGTGGCGGTCTACAACATTTTTAAAAAAATAACTTACATTTTTTATTATTTTCTAGATAACTTAATATTCATATAAGATCTAACATATATCTTTTCATTTGGTCTTAATGTATATCTTTCGTGAATTCGGAATTAGCCTTAATTTCATTTTTTTTTTTTTGTCAACTAGTCTACTCAATTTTAAATCCCTTCCTATTACTGCAAGTAGAGGGTTCGATCTCTGGTGCCTTGAGGATTTGTAAAGTGACTACACCACTGGGTCATTTATCCTCGGCAATTTTAATTTAATTTAATTAGAAATACCATATTCCCAAAAAATAAAAAATAATACTATATTTTCTTATTAATATCATATCAAGTTTTTTTACTTGTTTAGATTTCTGATGAAAAGCTGTATTAATATCCCAAGTTTGTAAAACGAAAACTTTGCCGAGGATAGGTGGCCCAGTGGTGTAGTCATTTTACAAATCCTCAAGGCACCAGTGATCGAACCCCTACCTGTAGTAGTAGGAGGGGATTTAAAAGCACTAGGCTAGTTGACAAAAAAAAAAAAAAACTTTAAAACGTTTATAATACTAGAAAAAGTTATAATAATTTTCTTTCTAACTAGTGAAAGTACTTTCTGACCAAAGCTCATATGTTGAATCAAATCAAAATAAAAACTAATATGTTGAAGGATCTATTTTTATAGAAAACTCATCTATTGAAGGTGATTTTTATAGAAAACTCATATGTTGAAGGTGATTTTTATATTTATTGGTGTACTATAAGCATTGTCATGCCTAAAGATAGAGACACATAAAGCAAACTTTAATAAAAAAATCTTTTATAATATAAATATAATATAATTTTAACTAATAATTATATTAGAGAATCCAAAAATTTATATATTAATATTACTAGGATTTGATTAATAATTCTTTTAAGAAAATTTAACAACAGATATTCATGAGAAAACTTTCAAATACTTTGTACGTGCCGTGATATGTTTTACAATTTCAATAAAAAAAGTTAAAGTTTTTCTTATAAAAAAAGGAAAATTTACCTTGATATGTTTTATCCAAGTCGTCTTAGAATTTTCTAATGTTAAAATAACTTCTTTGTGGTGCACCTATTCCTGATTACTCTTAGATTTTGTTTAGAGTTTGTTTGAAAAATGATCTAATTTGTGTAGTCAAATGTAAAATTGACTTCCATTTTTTCCTATATAAATTTTTTAAAATTTTATCTTTGAACCACTATATATTTACAATCATGCAATTATGTTATTATTATTAATTTTTTTAAAATAACCATCAAAACTTAAAAAATATAAATATTTTGTTAATATCACTTATTTATTATCATCTTTAATATTTTCAACTACCATTGACAACCAAAAGTGAAATTTAAATGCATACTTTCCAACCAATTTCGGATTCAATAACTCCCAATTAACTCAAAAACTTCCTATAATCCTACCATCTCATCAATTTCATACAAAAAAACTCTCTCATTTGCATTTGAAACTTTAAAAAAATTTTAGATCTTGTTTTCGAGTTTTTTAAATGGAATAAGATTGGGATTCTTTGGTATTAGCTTGAATCAAATTTCTGGCAATAATTGAAGGTAAGCAAAAGCTCAATCCAAATTATTCATATTTTTTTTTATTTTTTTGGAGAAAGCATACTTCATTTAAAGTCTATTTTCATGTAGTCTACATGTCAACAAATGGGTTAGTTTTGCATTTGACCAATATGTTGTAGACACAAGAAAAAATTGTACAGATTTCTCTTTGTAGAAAAAAAAATTAGATGTAGACTTCATTTCAAGTCCACGCAAAAAATGGTTACTTTTGAAATTGACCAATATGTTGACTATTGAAGAAGACTAAATTTTGAAGTCTACACGAGAAGTCTACTGAGAATTATAAAAATAGACTTAAAAATGAAGTTTACAAAGGTTAGTTTTGCAATTGACTAAGTTTGACTTTTTGTATGAAATCTACATGAGAAGTCTACATTGTGTAGATGTCAAATGAAGTCTACTTTTTTGAAATAGATTTCCGTTGAAGTCTACAATTAAGTAGCTTACATCATCATATATGACATAATCGATTTAAAAAGTAGACTTCATATGAAATCTACTTCAAAAAAGGTAGACTTTAATATGAAATCTACTTTTACAGAGTAGACTTCATTTTGAAGTATACACTCTGTGACTTCTGATGTAGATTTCACACACAAAAGTCAAACTTAGTCAATTTCAAAACTAACCTCAATAAAAATTCATTTTAAGTCTACTTTTATAATTCTCGGTAGACTTGTTGTGTAGACTTCAAAATTAAGTCTAATGAGGATAGTCAACATTTTGGTCAATTACAAAATTAACTTGATTTAAGAGTACACCTAAAATTAAGTCTACTTCTAGAAAGTCAAAGTTTGGTCAAATGCAAAAATAACCTAAAAGTATACTGTATTTATGGTTTACCGGTAGTAGACTTTATTTTATATCTACAATTAGTAGACTTTAATTTACATTTACCGTTAGTAGAATTATAATAAAGTCTACTACCTATAGACTTATAATAAATTCTACTATTACAATTTTCTTAAAACTAACTTTATAACATATATGTAATGTTTTTTTTGGAATTTTTCCTATATGTGTTTGTTCATTTGTCTGTTGTGTATAAATTTGACATGTTTATGTGTTATATTTATGGTTTAATAAAATAATTTAGGCATGTAGCTCCTTTGTCATAGACTTCATTTGACGTCTACGGTTAGTAAACTGTGTTATAAGTCTACTCGTAGTAGACTTAAAATGAAGTCTACAACGATGATTGTGTAATGGAATATGAGCTATGGAAAGAGAAATTTAGTAGTTAGCTTATTGAGTAGACTTTACAAATTACAAATTGACTCGTTAATTTATTCAAAGTAGACTTAATTTGAACTACACAATGCAGACTTCATATGAAGTCTACTTTGACGATTTCATAAAAGTTGAATTTATAGTATATGCCTCTATATAAGTTTTACATGTTTATGTGTTATACCTATGATTCAATCACATTTTTATATAAATTTATCAATAAACATATATTGATCAAATGGTGGATAATGGTTAATGGGTGTTTTGAACAATAAATTCATCACATTTAGTTGAAAGACATGAATATGAACATTTGTAATTTGATCTTATGTATACCAACTAATATTTCCATATCATACCAATTTTAATTTACAACATAAAGTAAACTTAAAACTTAAAACTTAAAATCATGGACTTTTACATAACTTTCTAGTTTTTTATCACCAAATATAATTACTCACTAATACCAAAAATATTATCCTTTTATATAAAATTATTAAGAAATTCTGTATATCTCTCTTTTATCAATGTATTGATATTGTTTTCCTTAACGATCTCTAGAAATGATATCTGCAACTGATGTCTACAACTTAAGTCTACTATTGATGTCTGCAATTGATGTCTGCAAACGATGTCTACAATCAATGTGTGCAATTGATGTCTGCAACCAAAATTGAAAAATGTTAATTAATTAACCAAATTTGATCGCTTAATTAACGAAAAAACCACATATAAATGAGTTGTTCACTAGAAAAATATAATCAATTTCACTTCTATTTAAAAGAAAAGTAACAACAACAAAAATTATTTCCCAAATATTAACAAAAATGAAATATTTCCCAAATATTAACAAAAAATAAAATATTTCACAAATATTAACTAGAAAATCATATCTAAATGAGTTGTTCATAAAAAATCGATTCTTTCACTACAATTAACAGAAAATCAACAAAAAATAAAATCTTACACAAATATTAACAACAAAATGAAATATTTCACATATTCACCAAGAAAATCAACAAAAAATATATTTCACATATATTAACAAAAAAACTAACAAGTTATACAAGAAAATAATGATAAAAAATTAAATCTCTTATAGTAAAGAAAAAACAAATCTTATACTAAAAACTCAAAAACTTCAAACCTTACACAATATAATAAAAAATGAAATCTTTTACAATAAAACCAAATAAAATTAAATCTTTCATACCTTGAAAGTTAAATGATTAGTTTACATGAGAGAACCCACTAACCAAACCCAAGAATCACCATTCTTGACTTCTCTTCTTCTTTTATCAGTCCTTCATTCAACAAAGCTAATACAATGAACAATGAAACAAAATAGACTTCTAAAATCAAAGAGAAAAGTAAGAGAAATCTCATTTTTTTGCTTTTTCATATAATAAAACGTGAAATTTCTTAAAAATTTTGCAACAAATCAAATTGATTTGTTTATATTTTAGTAGAGAATGATCAAATGGATCTAGTGGAACAATAGCAATACATATTCAAAGATACCAAATAGATCCAAATTGAGTAAAGCTTTTAAAAGAAGCGAAACTGAAACCTCAAGCATAAAGAGAATCAGAAGGAGAAAGGAGACTCACTGAAAGAGGAGACTACATAAGCTCGGAGCCAGATCATGACATGGAAACATCTTCACCGTCAATGCTAGAAGAGCAGTCTTCATCACAGTCTGAGTCACTTTATTTTCTATCAAGATAGATTGCATCATCTGAATGCCGACCTCGCAACTACCGGAGAAGAAACCAAAGAGACATCAACAAATGTGTAAATCAGTCAATAGGTTTAACCACCATCAATATTAGAAACATACCATTGGTATTAGGTACTCTGCGGAACATAATTTTACCATTCTTAACAACAAAAACTGAAACATCCTTGGTAAGATTCTTAGCACAATACTTGGCTAAGGAAACTGATGAACGGATTGTGTGATGTTTCCTTGAGGAACCTACAATTAAACTTTTTGCTCCACACGATTTCACTTCTTGTACAAGAACTTTCCTAGCTGACTTCCCTCTGAAAACCTCTAGCTTTAAGTCTACCTATTAACAACATCCATAGGTTTCAGTAAACCTCAAAAATCTCATTCCGTAAAAGAGCAAATTTCACTAGACTTGACACAAATTCTCAGAAAATTACCTGTTTTAAGTTGCAAAAGCTTTCATAAACACCAAGCATAGTATCAAAACTCCTAACCAAAGAAATAAGAGACGTTGAGTCCTCTACACAGGCAAACAAATAAACAAACAAAGCTAAAATCAAATTCAAAAACCAAAATGAAAACTTAAATTGAAACAAAAACTAGGGTTAAACAAACCAAGTGAGTAATTGAGAACATGAAGATCAACGATTTGATCTCCAGGACGCGCTACATTCACCAAAGACCATGTAAGCACTTCTCGACTCTATTCATCTGGCTTAACACCAACAATTAACAATGCAGAACCATCCACCACTGTTTCTTCTACTTTGGCGAGTACGCCTCCTCCTTCTCTGGTCGGTTTCATCTAAATAGAGACAAATCCTCCCGTTGTTTTCCAATTTCTCAGACCCCTTCACTTCATTTTCTCAGACCCTTTCTCTTCCAATTTTTCTTCCAAACAAACACCTTCGGCCAATCAGTGATTGACATGTAAGAGGTTCTTAGAGTTTCTTAAATCTCTACGTTAAGAAACGCTTCTACACTCACCAACCCATTTTACATTTGATTAAATGTTATTTAATGGTAAGTGCCCCTTTAAGCTTTTAACGGAGAAGGTCTTACATAATACAGATCAAAATAGTCTTTTACATTTCAACTATTTCTTGTTTAAGCTTTAAATTCGATTTTTCTGCAGGAACATTGGTGATTCAACGTACAAGGCAACAGCATGGAATATCGTGTTTCAATTTCTAAGAGTGAACTGGCAAGGCAGCTACACATTGCAGCTAGCCTTAGCCTCTGCTTCACAAGCTAATTTACAAGTGAGGGTCAATAACAAATAATCTAGACCATTATTCTCAACTAGTAATATGGAAGAGATAATACTATTGCAAGACATGGTATCCATGGACTCTATAAACTTTATGGCATCGAGGTTCCTGGAACGATACTAAGACTCGGCACCAACACTATATATCTAAGACATGCTAAAGCACTAGGACCATTTGAAGGTCTTATGTACGATTACATTTGTTCTGAAGAGGCTTCAAGAGTTTAGATTTATGCAGTAGTTTGATTTTTCTTTTCAACTATATTATTAGGAGATTTTAGTTGTATAGAACATGCTTCTTTTTATTCTTTTATTTATTTTCATGACTTTAATTATGGTTTCTAGCATTATTATAAGATTTATAAGTGCTTGTCTCACATCGAAAGTTGGGACTATTCTAATATATTATATATATGATAAGTCATCTCCACTCATAGCCAATTGGTTTTGAGTTGGAAGTCAATAATTTAACATGGTATAAGGGCTCAAGATTATGGCTCATCAGACACACTACTGAAAAGTTTGTTGTGGATTTGGCCCAACATGCATGTATCATGATGATGCATATGTTGTGGTGTTTCGAAATGTTCGGTTATACCACATATCATCTCGAGGGGGCGTGTTATGTCCTACATCGGAAGTTGAGACTATTCTAATCTACTATGTATAAGATAAGAACCTCTCCAATCATTGTCAATTGATTTTGAGTTGGAAGCCCATAATTTAACCGTGCTCAAGTTTATATTGATTTCAAAAGACTGAAACATGAACAAGAAAATTCCACCAGCAACAGAGACGTTAAGTGATTCAAATTCTTCTTCCATGGGAATGCTCACGAGCTCACATACTTTATGTGACTCCCCAGACAAACCGTTTCCTTCACGACCTAAAATTAAGCATAAAGGTTTCGCTGCTACAGATTGAGCAAACTCTACAGAAAGTCTAGAGACAGGTTTTGGTTTCTGAGTAGTCGTTGATGGATGACCAGCTAATCGCTTCCTCTTGAACTCATGTTCTAGATGCTTAAGGTTTTTCCAGTTACCGGAAACTATAGGCAGTTAAAATGAAGCACCTCGGCTTGCTCGAAGAGCTTTGTCGTTGAACAGATCGTAACAACCCGGAAGCAGAAATGCACCATCCTGTTGAATACATAATTGTGATAGGTTTGTACATTTCCATATTTATTACTGTAAAATGGGTTCATCGTCATGCTTTCTAGCTTCAGTTTTCTGCCTTCAGGATCTTCAGTTCATGTCACAGTCATGTTCCATCGAGTAGTCCTGATTCAGATCATTTTCTTACGCAGCGATTCAAAAATTTGAAGGCATAATATAAATTGACGTAGTAACAAGAACTTAATAAATCAAGAGTTAATAGAATTATCTCACGTACTATTCACTATGTATCTTTATATATCTATACAGGTTTGCAGCAACAAATTGAAGAAGTAATAATTAAAGAATCTTTATATACAATTCTCCAATGGTGAAACTATGCGATCGATGTCTTGTCTGTAACTCGTACAGTGTAAGAATCTGGTTTGGTCCGAACTGATGGGTTTCCGGTATCATCAAGGACTACAAAAGCCGTATCACCAGGCTTGAAGCTTCCAGCAAGGAAGGCTTCACTTAGTGGATCTTCCACAATCTCTGTGACTGTTCTACGGAGTGGTCGAGCACCATATGCCTGGTCATAGCCTTGTCTGCATATCAACTCTTTGACGGCTTCAGAAACCTCTAAACCAACTCCAAGTGCCACAAGCCTCGACTTCAATTCTTGTAGCATCAAGTTCAAGATCGTCATCATCTGCAACATTGGAGCTTCGAGTTTTACATACATAAACAGATTAACTAGATGGTTTTTAAGGTTACATGTACAGAAAATAACTAACCTGAGCCCTCTCAAGCTGTCGGAAAATGACAATTTCGTCTATACGGTTCAACAACTCTGGACGGAAATAGTTTTTTAGTTCTTCGACTACTAAAGCTTTCATTCCGGAATAAGATGCCTCCTCTTCGTCATCATCGAGGATAAAACCTACTGAACGTCTACCCTTGGCAATAGATGACGATCCAACGTTAGAGGTCATGATGATCAATGCATTCCTAAAAGATACTCTCCTTCCCTGTAAACAAAGATTCCAGAAAAAGAGCCTATATAAATATCTTAAACGTGGGAGACTGCGCACACAAGCAACCAAATCAATCATATGTACAGGCGAGTATCAACTTTATAGGTCTCTTGAAGAAGCAAGAAAGCTCAGGCACAAGATAATGTTAAGAAGTGTCGATATGGGGGACACCAAACCTGTGAATCGGTTAAATGGCCATCTTCGAACAGCTGGAGAAGAATATTGAAGATATCTGGATGGGCTTTTTCTATCTCGTCAAACAAAACCACTGTAAAAGGACGTCTCCTGATAGCTTCAGTGAGCATTCCACCTTCTTCAAAACCAACATATCCGGGAGGTGAGCCTATTAGCTTGCTCACAGTATGACGCTCCATGTATTCACTCATGTCCAGTCTCAGCATGGATTCCTCCTGCATTAACCAATAAAAACCAGGGATGAAGGAATCATTTCAATGACCACACCATGTCTCAGCATTACATTGTTAACGAAGCTATACCGATCCAAAATAATTTGCTGCCAAAGCTTTTGTCAACTCTGTTTTTCCAACTCCAGTTGGTCCACAGAAAAGCATAGCAGCAATTGGACGGTCGGGATCTTTCAAGCCAACCCGGGACCTCTTAACAGCTCTAGATATGGCAGCTACAGCCTCATCTTGACCAATAACTCTGCTTCTAAGCTGCTCTTCTAGACCCATAAGAAGCATTCTTTCATCTGCAGTGATCTGCTGAACTGGAATTCCAGACCAAGCTGATGCAACGGCTGCAATATCATCAGGTCCCACCAGTATAGGCCTGAAAGCACAACCAAACAAATATGACGGAGGTTCCTTCAATTTTCTTCTTAGAATAACTTTTTGAAAGATTTCCCTCAAGACCTAAATATGCAAAAGAAGAAAGTCATACTCATCGTCGACTGCCACAGGTGGCAGAGAAGATTCCTCAACTAGTTCACCAGACTCATCTGCAATGACATCACCATCATCCTGCTTCTGCTTGCTTGAGAGAACCTATTTACAGAGATATTATTGAAGCCGTTAATAGGTAAATATGATCAATATCCAAGAGTACTGCAGAAAAAATGCCTAACTGTTTTACCACTTCGTGCATGGCCTGAACTGTTCTGATTTCTTGCCAGTAATCATCAGGTGGCTTCGAAAGGATACATATCGCATCCTCCTTTTTCTTCCTAAAAGCTTCAATACGAGCTCTGCTTCCTGCCTCGTCAATGAGATCAATAGCTTTATCTGGCAGAAATCTATCCGCAATATATCGAGAAGAAAGGTAAACTGCAGCATCTATGGCTTCCATAGTATATTTGCAGTTGTGATGGGCTTCATATTTTTCACGAAGGCCCAAGAGAATCTTCACCGCATCTTCCTAAAATGTTGGTTAAAATGAATATGCTAGATAAGAAAACAAACGTTGGTTTGTTAATAGATAGAACACAATGGCTTGAATAGAAACCTCGCTTGGCTCGTCAATCAACACTGGCTGGAATCTCCTTGCTAGTGCTTTGTCCTTCTCAAACTGACTCCTATATTCATCAAGGGTTGTGGATGCAATGCACTGCAAATGGTTGATTGCTGATTAGTAGAGCTAACTTTGGCACCATATATAACAAAAATGCATTTATTTTATAATCAGACATATGGTCCTGTTCTGTTCATATTTTCATATGAAGTACTTCATTAAGCCAGATGTGGAAACATCACTTTTTCCCAGTTTCACTCAGCATAACCCACAGTTTACGCTTTCTCATGCACAAGTAAAAGCAACACGAAATCATTCATTCCGCATGCGCACCTGAAGTTCACCCCTTCCAAGTGCTGGCTTCAAGAGGTTAGCAATGTCAAGCCCAGACCCCTTGTTTCCTCTTCCAACTGTGCCAGACCCAATAAGCGTGTGCACTTCATCAATGAAGAGAATGACCTTACCTACAAGAAACCAGAAAATAAAAATTGTTAGAAATGTGCCATATTGATTTTACAGTATTTGACGTATTAATATTTAAGAACAATAACCTGATTTTTTAACTTCGCTTATCAAAGCAGTGACCCTTGCCTCTAGTTCTCCCCTCTCTTTTGCACCAGCCATCAGCAATCCTATATCCAGGGACATAATGCGTTTCGCCTACATATAAAAACAAACAAAAGTGGTCATTTACATGGCTGACCAAATTCAGATAAAAAGGTTTCTTTTGATTAAATGCGGAAGCGCACCAAGAGAAATCCAGGAGCTTTAGCTTCAGCGATACTAATTGCTAGTCCTTCAGCAATGGCAGTCTTCCCAACACCAGCTTCACCAAGAAGGATTGGGTTGTTTTTAGTTCTGCGGCAAAGTATCTGGATGACTCTTTGAACTTCTTTTTCCCGACCAATGACAGGATCAATAAGGCCCTCAGTAGCACGTGCGGTAAGATCCACACAGAATTGTTCCAATACACTTTTCGCTGGTGAACATATTTGATTAAAGGTCTATCAGTATTTCTCTTCTAGATCTCAGAAAAAAATTAAGTATCAACAAAAAATTACCTTTCGTTTTTCCACCACTTCCAGGAGCAGCAATTCGACC
>JAKUCM010003981.1:0-30747 GCA_023374145.1 Lepidium sativum
GCACCAAAAAATTTTCTCCGTATATTGGAATGGTGGGATTAAAAAGCCTAACAATATAATCATAATAATAATTATTATTATTATTGTATTATTATTATATCGCATACCCACTTTTCAGACTTAATTGTGTCCACGCCTATAATTAAAGATCACTTTTTCAACATTTTTCTTTCTCTTTTGTAATAAAACGCGTCATGTCAAGCTTGTAAAGTATTCGGTCTATAATTGTTACCAATCACTACATCATTAAAGGCATTCTTTTAAAATAAACAGTTAAATTGCTACAGTAGTTTTCCTTTGTAAACTATTGTTTTTATTAATATCCAAAATTACTACTATCTAGCAACGGATTTATTTAAGGATGATTTACTAGATTATAGTAGAATTAAGTGTTAATTATTGAAATAGAGCAAATGTTTGTAAATTATTATAATAGTTTTTAAAATTTAATATATATCATTTTACCCTTTCCGAATGAGAAAAAAATGTATTTACGAAAATGCCATTAATGAAATGTGTCACGTAAGAATGAACTCTACCACAGTAATGGTATAGTTTGTATGAACTCTACCACACGTTGGATGAACTCTACCAAGCTATAGATGAACTCTACCAAGCTATAGGTGAACTCTATCACACTAAACTGAACTCTACTACACTAAAATGAACTCTACTACATGTAAGTGGATTTTAGTGTAATATTTTTCGTCGGGTCATTTTCAAGACAGTGTTTGAACCTTCAAACGTGTTCTGATCTGAGTGAAATTTTCCGGGAGGCTTCGTGATCCAGTGATCTTTAGATCCAACTGTGGGATTATGGTTTCAACGGCTAGTTTCTGAGATAATTTGATGTTTGCTGCTACACGTTGGTTTAACTCTACTACACATTGGATAAACTCTACCACAGTAATGGTAGAGTTTGTATGAACTCTACCACACTTTGGATGAACTCTATCAAGATATGGATGAACTCTACCAAGTTATAGGTGAACTCTATCACACTAAACTGAACTCTACTACACTAAAATGAACTCTACTACACGTAAGTAAATTTTAGTGTAATATTTTCCGTTGGGTCATTTTCAAGAAAGTGTTTGTACCTTCAAACGTGTTCCGATCTGAGTGAAATTTTGCGGGAAGCTTCGAGACCCAGTGATCTTTAGATCCAACGGTAGGATTATGTTTTCAACGGCTAGTTTCTGAGATAATTTGATGTTTGCTGCTACACGTTGGTTTAACTCTACTACACATCTGATGAACTCTACCACAATAATGGTAGAGTTTGGATGAACTCTACCACACGTTGGATGAACTCTACCAAGCTATGGATGAACTCTACCAAGCTATAGGTGAACTCTATCACACTAAACAGAACTCTACTACACTAAAATGAACTCTACTACACGTAAGTGAATTTTAGTGTAATATTTTCCGTCGGGTCATTTTCAAGACAGTGTTTGAACCTTTAAATGTGTTCCGATCTGGGTGAAATTTTGTGGGAAGCTTTGTGACCAAGTGATCTTTAGATTTAACAGTGGACTATGGTTTCAACGGCTAGTTTCTGAGATATTTTGATGTTTGATGCTACACGTTGGTTTAACTCTATTACACATTGGATGAACTCTACAACAGTAATAATAGAGTTTGGATGAACTCTACCACACGTTGGATGAACTCTACCACACGTTGGATGAACACTACCAATCTATGGATGAACTCTACCAAGCGATGGGTAAACTCTATCACACTAAACTGAACTCTACTACACTAAAATGAACTCTACTACACGTAAGTGAATTTTAGTGTAATATTTTCCGTCGGATCGTTTTCAAGATAGTGTTTGAACCTTTAAATGTGTTCCGATCTTGGTGAAATTTTGTGGGAAGCTTCGTGACACAGTATTCTTCAGATCTAACAGTGGGATTATGGTTTCAACGGCTGGTTTTTGAGATATTTTGATGTTTTCATGGCTGTTCGTTGATATTGGTTGAGCTTGGTGGAGTTAGAAATTCTAGTGTATTATGTTCCATCGGGTCATTTTCAAGACAGTGTTTGAACCTTCAAACGTGTTCCGATCTGAGTGAAATTTTACGGGAAGCTTCATGACCGAGTGGTTTTTAGATCCAACGGTAGAATTATGGTTTCAACGAATGGTTTCTGAGATATTTGGGATGTTTTCATGGCTGGTCTCAAACTCATTCATACAAAATCGAGAAACACATAAATGGAAAGAAGAAGAGGAAAAAGACGGCGAGAACGGCGACAAGAAAAAGAAGAAGAAGAGGAAGTAGATGAGAAATAAAAAGAAAGAGAAGAAAACGAAGAAAATGAGAAGAAGAAGAGAAGAAGAAGAAGATGAAGAAGAAGAACACTTTTATTTTTTAATTAAAAGGGTGTAATTGTAATTACACCATTTGTTTCATTTTTTTTTCCAACAAAAACTATTTCTGTAATTAGAGCATACTTTTGCTCTATTTGAGCAATTCTTTCTTTATTTAAAGATACGTTCATATTTCTTTTACTTCTTCCCAAATTTTTTAAAAAAAATACCATAGTACAATTTTTTTTAATAATATATATTTTTTTTTTTTTGTCAACTAGCCTACTGATTTTTTAAATCCCCTCGTACTACTGCAGGTAGGGGGTTCGATCCTTGGTGCCTTGAGGATTTGTAAAGTGACTACACCGCACTTGTACCACACTTGTTAAAAACTGCACTTGTACCGCACCGCACTTTGTCCCGCCCCGCAAAAACCACCTCTACCAATCAAACCCTTAGATAAAGATATGGATATTGCCTATATTTTTGTTGTATATAGACAGTTTCCTTATTTGAATTGTATATATGCACCTGTATTTTTCAAAAGGGCATAGACATGGATTTTTGCCCCTGAATGACTAAGTGTGTTTCCTCTTTCGATATTTTTAAAGAGAGGACATGGACGTATATAAATTTTAGATAAGGATATGGAAATTGGGCATATTCTTATACATTTGTAGTGATTCTAGAATGACATAGACATAACATACATAAGTTATCATAATTTAATAAGAGGACATATATATATACTTTTGATAAGGATATGATTTTGTAATGAGTCAAGAGAAGAGAAGCCATTGGAAAATATATGATTTAAGATAAATACATGGATAAGACATGGCCATAGCATATATAATTTAACATAATTTAGTGAGAAGACATGAATATATATATATATATATATATATATATGCTTTTGATAATAACATGGACAATGCCCATACTAGTAGTGCATGAAGAGAGAACATTGGAAAATATAGGATTAAGATAAGGACACCAACTTCGATCGATGTGATTAGGTCTGGTTATTTTACCTGAACCTGAAAACTGAACCGAACCTGACATAAATATTTTATAGGTTCTAGGTCTTTAAATTCAAAAATCCAGAACTGAATTTGAACCGAGCCGAGAATCGAATGGATACCCAAATACCTGAAATATAATTATATTGTTAACAATTATTATTAATATTTAAAGTTTTAATAATTTAAATTTTTAAATTTTGAATTATAAATCTTAATATATTAGTAACTTAAGATCGAATTAATCAAAACAATCAAAAATATTCATAAATCTTTGTTAAATTTTAATTTTAAACTCTTGTATTACTGAATTCTTATTAGTTTTTTTAATGAGTTATATAGAAATATCCAGATCCAAAGCGAATCTGTAAATTTTCATGTCTCTAGATATGTATGCGAAACGATTCGAACTCAGAGATATCCGAACCAAACCTAATCCAAAAATAAAAAAATACATGAATGGATCATAAATCTTTGGATCCGAAAACCCAAACCCAAAAGCACCCAACCCAAAATCCAAAATGCCTAGACCTAGATGTGGCTCTTTTTGTGTTATGGTCCTGCAGATTTCTACAATTGATGTGTGAGTATGACATGGTCAAAGTTTCGCTTAACTTTCGACATAGACATGTGTTATTGGCATGTGTTATTCAATGAAGCTTCTCTTTTTATTTTAAATATTTTTCTGCATACCCGTTTAATTTGGTCAGTTTTAAGCCTAGCAGTCACTTTCCCAAGACAAACAAGTCATTTTTACGTAGGAGCAAAACCGTCTTTTGAAAATGTAAAGTGGGTATGCAAGAGAAGGTTCAAAAAGCGGATATATACTACATTTACGTTTCTAAAATGGGTATTTTGCATAAATTTCTTTTTTAAAGATATCAACGTTGATTTCTCCAAAAATTAAAAACTAACATTTTTGGAACATCATTGAATAATTTTTATTATTAAGAAATATAATTTAGATCATAATAAGTATTAGAATTGTCCAATGACTTAAGTAACTTTAAAAATAATTTTGATACTTATGTAATTGTAAATATAATTTAAATCATAATAAGAAAATTTAACATAAAACATGTCTTTTGTAGTCATTTTGTTACAAACTACATCCAACTAATTTATATAAATGCACAAAGAAACATAATTTTTCCAAATGTATCATTCATATGTAGTTTTTAGATGAAGAAAAGAATATCATCCATACGCATTATCCAGATATAGTTTTCGGAAGATGAAAAGAACAACACTTAAAGTATTTCAATGACTAACTCTAACTGCATTTGTCTCTAACCAAGTATATACTAAACATAAGTTGCATTTTTGTATGGTATTTAACTAACCCCCCGCCCTTGATCTGCACAAACAAATTGTTTAATATTTTGTAGATATGATTTGGCTTGCTGTAAGATTTATCCTTGGAAAAAAGGATACGAACCTCTTTTTTAATTTCAATCCAACTATGTCCAGGTTCTTTCACCACACCTACAAACTTTATTTTGTCTCTTACCTTCTTCGCATCAGTTTGGACTCAGAAATATCAGAAAGCAAGTAAACGATCAAATGTTCATTGGGTAAGAAGAAATAGCGATTTCATCAGCATGTTTGGTTAACTCAGTATTACAAGTTTTTGCGCATCCATTCAGCAAGCTCTTCCATTCTATAGCAGCTAGTTTTGTCGGGACTCAATTACCTTCCTTGCTTCGTTCAGCAAGCCCTAAAAGAGATACCATACAAACATAATGTTCAGATTTGTTTAATAAACATTGAAGAATTATTCGACTATTAATTCAAACAGAAGATTATTAAACATACCCTCTACCAATTGATGTGTACAACATTTGATCATTTGATTTATTTCTTTGGAGATGACCTATATTAATATAATGAATTAATTGGTGATTGAAGAAAAGAATTCATGTTGAGTTGTCTTGTGACGTATATTTCCATATGAATGACACAAACATTAAGTAGATACATGCGTTACGCTACAGTACTATTTTCTAAAAGTTAATTTTCTATAATAGATGTGAGGGTAAAATTGCAACCAAACACAAATATATATTTTTTACATTTTATTTTAGTTTTTATCTTTGTCAATAAATTTAATGGTATACTAAATTTATATTTATTGAAGCTGTAATTTTTTTCCATCACTTATTTGTTATGTTGTTTTGGTCAATCAATGGGGTTATGCCCAACTTTATTCATAAATTAAAAAGTTATCATCTGTTTACAACACGTCGAGGATGTGCATCCTCAACCATAATCTCATTAACTATATTCGGTTCAACATCAAAATAATGATAATCCAAAGATAAACTAAAAGCATAGTTAGCAAGGTCATCCGTCAAATATGAGAAATATGAATCTGTCAGTTCTTCATTAAACAAATCATGGCACAAACGTACCAATAAAGAGAAAAGATGTGAATCCTCAATTTCGTTCTATAAGAATCCGCAATAACTTATTTGTTATGTTTATCATATTGTTTGATATATTTTATGGAGTAAAAAAATTGAGAGGAATAAAGAAGTTATTGTCCATCTCATGAAATAAAAATGAAAAATGATGAATAACTAGAATGTTGTCCTATGTAAACCGAAGCTCCCCAATCCGATTCCTACATTATGAGGTTTTCATTACAAAGAGAGTTGTATTTAGAGCTCCATAATTATCAAATATTTAATTTGCAAAGAGGGTGATGTTTAGGTAGTTTTACCTTTTCAACATGGTAACGAAATTTTGCCTATTCATGTTTTTGAGTTTCTCAATATCGCTTTCGTAATCTGAATTTAAGAGCGAGATGAAACACAAACATAATACCATAAATAAATGATTCAACTAATAGAAAAATTAGTAGTCATTCATAAGCTTAGTTTTTGGAGTTTTCTTAACTTGATTTATCTATTATATTAAATCAAAAAATAATTAATATTGAGGTACTCCTAAAAAAAATTTAGTAGCGTTAAATTTCTAAGAACCGATTTTTTATCTTTTAGAAAATTGGAAAAACTGTAAACTAAAAAATGCTGAATAGTAGCAAAAAGGAAAAAACAAAATAAAACATTTGCCAAAGCTTAAAATGGTTTAAAGCAAGTCCAAAAACTATCACAAAAACACTCTCCAGTCAATACCATAATACGGTATATATGTGGTCCTCTGAATCTGGAAACAATAATTCTCAACATTTTGTAAATACAGTAGATATTAGTCTAATCTTATTTCGTTTTCAATTCAATTTGAAATAAATTTAATGCTGGTTTTTGTCGGTCAAAGTGAGAAAAATCACAAACAATGCATAAAAGTTTGTGATGATCGAAACTATCAACTTCAAATATCTCTCTATCTTCATTTATTTATTTTCTAACGTATGTGTATATATAGACATATATCTTATATGCAAGTAATCAGTTAAGAAAAATCCAACCGTCCGAAGAGAAAGTGAAGAAATGTCGACCTCGGAGAAGAAACCAGTGATTAAGTCGTCTCACATAACAATCAAAATCAAAAGTCAGGTACTCTTAACAAGGTTTTTTAGTTTTGTTTTTGTTGTTTCTATAATATAAAAACAGGAAGACATCTCTGTGTACTTCCGGATCAAAAAGGACGATGAGCTTCGTAAGGTGATGGAAGAATTTGCTGTCAAAATTGGCGTAGAAGTGTCTACTCTTAAGTTCCACTTCCATGGATTGAGGATTTAACCTAATCAAACTCCCCAAGAGGTAGATTTTTTTTACTATTTGGTATTAAATGTGATATATGCACAAGTACAATAACAAATCATTGTCAATAATAATCCTGGGAAGCTTTGGCCCATTTTGACTCGTCAAGCTCTATATATATATCCACACAATTATTTTTGCAGAAAGTTCCTCGTAATGATCTGGTTTGGGCCAGACACCATTTCAATGATGCTAGATATGTAATACGTTAATTAACAATTATTTTATCAACTAACATTTAACATTGTATTAAATATATGCATATTTTATAGATGATAAATTATGCTACCAAATAAAGCAAATAAAATACCACAATCAGCTTATTTTTAGTTGTTTTACTGACCGCCCAAAAATAAACATATAATTGCTTTACAAATTATAAATTAGGTTTACAGGTGACAAATAAAAAGCCGCCATTTGTCAACCAAATACACTTCCCCTTCTTGTCCCTCTCTCTCTCTGTCTCTTCATGCCACTGACTTTGTTCTGATTGCAGAAGAATTTCAAACTCGATCTCTCCCAAAGCTCTTAACTTTTTTTCTATCTCCCTTCTCGATTATTGTCTTCGGCGACGAGACCGGCGATACTTTTCGCGATCGTTACTTTCTATCCCAGAAAGAGAACTATCGCTTCTTAGATTCTTTCCTTGATTTTCATCGCGCCGGTTGGATTTTACCGTTTCTGGGTCTTCTTCTTCGACCCACAAAACGATTATTTACAACCACGAAAGAACAGGTACGCATCGATTTTTGTTGTCACCATCTCTGCTTTTGAAGATTTTTGTGTCGGTTTAGAGGAGCTTTGTGATTGTCGATGAGCCTCTTTGATTTATTGATTCTATACCGTTTCTTGGTGATTGGGTTTGAGCAGATCAAATTAAAAGTGATATCTTTGATTTTTGGTTAAATCAATTGTTCCCTTAATAATCTGTTCTTAGGGTTTTGGTTAATTCCGTGTGTGTCCTGTTGATTTTGCTTAATTTGCTCTTAATCTCCTATTAATGGAAATCATTACTAAATGGAAAACAAATGATTTCATACCGTGTGTGTTTCTATCTCTGTATCAGGTAGTGAATCTTGAATTTAGTCTTTTTGACTCTCTATAAGGAAGGAAAATGCAAAATGGTTGCTAAGAAGGGACGCAGAGATTCTTTAGATTCTTCTCCGACTGTGGAGGTTGGAGAGATTGACACAAGTGCTCCTTTTCAATCAGTTAAAGATGCAGTTAATCTTTTCGGTGAAGCTGCTTCTTCTGCTGAAAAACCGATCATTCGAAAACCCAGTCCTCAATCCGCTGAGGTAATTTGATTTGATTCATTAAGTTCAAGAGGTTTCAAATTCTAAATACTGTTGTTGTGGTTGTAGAAATTTCTGGTGAAGCAAACAGAGCTTCACTTGGCGCAGAAAGAGTTGAACAAGTTGAAGGAACAGCTTCAGAATGCTGAAACAATCAGAGAGCAAGCGTCAGGTGAACTTGAACGGGCTAAAAGAACTGTTGATGAACTTACTCGTAAACTTGAAGTCGTGAATGAATCTAGAGATTCTGCCAACAAAGCTACTGAAGCTGCTAAGATTCAGATTGAAGAAGCCAAACCAGGACATGTTTCTGTGTCCAGTAGTTATGCTCAGACTCAGGATATGGAACAGTATGGGGCTGTATGTAAGGAACTTGATGCCGCAAAGCAAGAGCTGAGAAAAATCCGTCAGGTTTCTAATGAGATTACGGAGACAAAGACTGTTGCTTTAACCAAAGTAGAAGAGACTAAGCAAGTGACTAAAGTGAATTCTGAGAAAATTGAGTTGTTTAAAAAGGAAATTGCAGCTGTTAATGAATCAGTTGAACAGATAAAGCTTGGGTGTTCTCAAGCACGAAAAGAACAGTCTGATATATTTGCAGAGAAGGAGATTAAGCAGCAATCATATAAAGCTGGCATGGAAGATTCTGCCAAGGAAGTGCTTGCTTTGAAGAATGAGTTTGACCCCGAATTTGTAAAGAAGCTTGAAGTGCAGCTGACTGAGACATATAATGAGATCGATGAACTACAGAAGGAAATGGAGACTGCAAAAGCATCAGACTTGGATTCCGTTAATGGTGTGACTTCTGAGTTGAATGAAGCTAAGGGTTTACTCAGAAAACTTTTGGAAGAAGAGAAGTCTTTGCAAGAGTTAGTGGAATCTCTTAAAGCAGAATTAATGAATGTGAAGATGGAGCATGGTGAAGCTGAAGCCAAGGAGGCTGATATTGAATCTGTGGCTGGAGAACTTCATCTGAAGCTCAGCAGAAGTAAGAGTGAACTTGAAGAGTGCGTTGCAGAGGAATCTAAAGCAAAAGCTGCTTTGGAAAATATGATGTTAACCATCAATCAGATATCTTTAGAGACAGAAGCTGCTCGGCAAGAAGCTGAGGAAATGAGAAACAAAACTAAGGAGTTGATGAAGGAAGCGGAAACTGCGCATGAAGCACTTGAAGATGCAGAGCTACATCTAAGGGTCGCTTTAGATGAAGCCGAAGAAGCTAAAGCTGCTGAGATGAAGGCACTTGAAGAGATAAAATCAATATCTGAAAAAACCAAAGCTGCGCGTAAATCAACTTCATCTGAGTCTGGATCTCAGAGCATCACACTGTCTCAAGAGGAGTTTAAATCTTTGAGCCAGAGAGCCGATGTATTCGATAAGTTAGCCGAAATGAAAGTAGCAGCTGCATTGGCTCAAGTGGAAGCTGTGAAAGCTAGTGAAAACGAGACTCTGAAGAAGTTAGAGACAACACAAGAAGAGATCGAGAAGCTAAAGACTGCAACACAAGAGGCACTGAAGAAAGCAGCTATGGCCGATGCTGCTAAGAAAGCGGTTGAAGGAGAACTCAGGAGATGGCGCGAAAGAGATCAGAAGAAAGCAGAGGAAACGGCATCGAGGATTCTTGCAGAAGCTGAGATGAAGATAGCCACTGAATCATCACCACAACAACACCATTACAAACCTCCGAAACAGAAACCTATCAGTAACAAACTGGATAAGACGAAAACTTCTGTGGTGTCAAAGAAAGTGCTATTGCCGAATCTAAGTGGAATCTTCAATAGAAAGAAGAATCAAGTAGAATGGGGTTCTCCTTCTTATCTCCCTGGAGAAAAACCATTCTGATTGATATCTTTTGTAAGATTTGAACTTCTTTTGCTGTGAACAATTATATAAAGTTGTGTGATTTTTTTGCTATAAGAAGGCTGTGGTTGGAGATCCGAAACAGTTGCAGCTTTGTTATAACTTGAGAAAATGGTTTGCTATTGCTGTAAATTGGCTCTTTTCCTGGTTGTGAATGCTTTTCTTATTTTTCTAAGGAATACTTTAATTTACGTAAGCTTCAACTTTGAGACAAAATATGTCTATTTACATTAACGAGGTAGATTCTATAATGTGCATGGACATAGGGGAATCTCAAATATCTCTATAGCTTTTTGAAATTATAATTTCCCTCCTCAAGTTATTTATTTTGTAAGGGAACAATCGTATATTTTTAGTCTAATTATTTTATGTCCTAAAATTTATACACTATTTTACAACACCAATTTTCAAGATTAGTTACAATAATATGCTTCCAATTCAACGTATAATGGTTACTGTAGCATTTTTAGACTTAAAACTTTATCGTTTTACTATAATTATTTTGTGCCCTAAATTTTTGTATACATTATTGTACCACACCAACTTTTAAAATTAACTACAGTAATACAATTATGGTATTTTTATACTCTACTGCATTTTTCGTGGCATGGATTTAAAATTTAGTGTATAAAAAAGTTTAAAACACAAAATAACTAGAGTAAAACGATAGAGTTTTTAAGTCTAAACGTACTATTGAAATGCTATAGTAGTTGTTACTATACATGTAATTAAATTGTATTACTGTAGCACGGAGATCATGTAGTACTCATGAAAAAGAAGACGAGTTATTATATTTCTTTATTTTTGGCAAAAAAATCTTTAAAACAAAAAAGGGTTACAATGTATAAGAGTCTATTTAATTTCACATTTGGTATTATTGTATTTTAAATTGCGTACAAATCGAATACCAAACGTGTCGAACAGTGGTGTGAAACATCACCATAATCACAATACATATATATTTTTGTTATGAAATAACTTTTAATATGTATTTTATTGTGTTAGATGAAATGGATAGTAAGTGAGAGAAATAAGAACCCTAAGTGGGAGAAGATTTATTCACTTTTTCTTATTATTAACGTATTTCCTATACTAATAAAAGTTAAAAAGAAAGAGAAAGTGAAGCGTGTGAAAACGGATAAAAGAGGGTAAAAGTTATAGTAAATAATTTTTCATACATGTGCTGTTGTGTATAATACAAAAAAAGACAAATTATATATAAGGTAAATGAGGTGGTAGATTTAGTGTAAATATTTTTTATATAGGTAATTACTATATCTATATATCTATAATACTCTCCTTTAATTATATATTACGCATGGTCTTATTAAAAATATTGTCATTGAAAAATTTAGTGGGATAAAAGTCATAACGAGGGAAAAAAATACAGTAATGTAATCTTCCCTTGAAAAGATAGATATCATAAATTTCATAATTGACACATCGATACTGTGAACATGTTTTTTGAATGTTATAGTAGGAAACACTTTCATGAAGAGATCTGTTGCACTGTCTGCTGATCATATATATTGAATATCTACTTCTTGATTCTTTTCAAGTTCTTGTGTGTAAGAGAAAAATTTTGGGAGGGATATGCTTCGTTCAATCGCTCTTAATATAACTTTTTTTGATTTGGGCGACACAAGCGGTATTGTTTTCAAACAATTTTGTTGGTCCTTTATTTATGACTATTCCACTTGTTTCTTGTATGTATTAAGTCATGGACCTGAGCCACACGCATTCTCTACATGCTCCGTGGAGTGCAATTGTTTATGCATGATTTGAGAAGGTAGCAACCAGAGTATGCTTTTGGAACGCCAAGAAATTGCAGTGTCTCTAATTGTGAAAACATATCCATTTTGCGATCGGGCTTTATGTGGCTCTGATAAATAGCCTGCATCTACAAGTCAATTGGTTTCCGATTATATTCAAGTCATCAACATATACAACAATGATTACAAACCCAAATATAGATTTCTTAATAAATATGCAAGGGAATATCACATTGTTGGTATATCCTTTAATCAACAAATATTCACTTAAGCAATTATACCACATGAGTCCGGTTTGTTTTAGTTCATATAAAATGATCGTTGTAATTTGATTGAACATATTTCTTTAGATTTTGAGTTCAGTGCTTCAGGCATCTTTAATCTTTCTGGGGTTTTCATATATATATATATATATATATATATATATATATATTTCATTATAAAGTTATTCATATAGATATGTTGTCACAACATCCATTAGATGCATTTCTAGATTTGTAGATGCTGCTAGACTCATCAAAAATCTAAAGGTAATTGCATCCATTACCGAAGAATATGTTTCTTCATAATCAATTCATGATCTTTGAGAAAAACATTGGGTAACAAGTCGAGCTTTATACCTTGTTACCTCATTTTTCTCATTTATTTTTTGAACAAAGACTCACTTATATCCAACATGTTTTACATGTTTAGGAGTTATGACAATCGATCCCAAAACATTTCTTTTATTAAGAGAATATAATTCAGTTGTCATGGCTATTATTTTCATTTCTCCCAATCAGATATTTTCTGGCATTTTAATATATACTTTGGATTTGGATCATTACTTTCATTATCAATTTTTTTTTGTATAGAGAATGAGAAAATTCCATCGTCATCTTCTATTTTATTTCTAACACAAATATTTCCGTTTTGGGTATATTTGATGGAGATCTCATGTGTTTCTTTATCTTCGTCTTCAAGACTTTTCTCTGTATGATTTGGTTCTTCTGGACTATTTTTATGTATTTCTCCCAAATTCATTTTCTTTCAAGGATTCTTATCTTTTGATCCCATTGGCCTCCCCCTTTTCAACTGAACCTTAGGCTCATTTGTTATGTTTCCATCATTGTTTTTTCGGAACCATAACTTTTGATGGAACATTCACGTAAAATTATATATGATTTTATCACCCTTTTTGTATCAGTGAACGCGTCTCGTATCTCATTTGCCATATTTTGTAAATGCACAATTTTTTGAACTTCCAGTTCATTTTTTTTGTAAGGGGACCAAGGTGCCACAACAATGGTGTCTACCATGAAATATCTTTTGGAGCTTCTTTTGTTCCTCTCCCCTAACGTTTTTCATTTTCATTCAAATGATGATCGGAAAATCGTGTTGTAAACATATCATGAATTTTTGGTTCTAGATACCGAATTATACTTGGTGATGTATACCCAATATATATCCCTAATCTCTTTTGTGGTCCCATTTTTGTTTTTTTGCGGCGGTGCAATAGGGACATAAACCGTACATCCAAAAACACGGAGATGGGATATATCAAGCTTATGGCCAGATGTTCATTCAAAGGGAGAGTATTTATGATATGCACTCAATCTTATTTGATTTAGTGTCGCATCATGCAAAATTGTATGACCCCATATTGAAATTGGGAGTCTTGTTCTCATCACAAACGGTCTAGCAATAATTTGTAATCGTTTGATCAAAGACGTTCATGTCATTTTGTGTGTGAACATGTGGGACTACATGTTCAACATCTATTCTCAATGACATACAATAGTCATCAGAAGCTTGTGAAGTGAATTCACCAGTGTTATCAAGCCTTACCTTCTCTATTGTATAATCAGGAAATTGTGCCCTCAATCTCATTATTTGGGCAATAAATTTTTCGAAAGCCATATTTTGTGTGCTTAATAGATACACATGTGATAATCTACTAGATGCATAATTAATACCATAAAAGATCTAAATGGTCCGCATTGTGCTGCATAAGCCCACATATATCACCACATATTATTTCTAAAAAATGCTGGAGATTTATTCCCAACTTTGGATGGTGATGACCAAGTTATTAGTTTTACAAAAGAACAAACATTACAAGGAAATTCTTTTGCTTGAAAAATCTTCTGGTTTTTTATCGAGTGGTCATTTGTATTTCCACAATCTTTGGCATCATGACTGAACGGGGGTGCCCTAAACATTCATGCCGGATTTTGAATGTACATGTCAACTTCGAGTTTACCGTAACATATGATTCAACCATATTTATCTTTGTGAAATACATTTCAGAGGGTAAAGCTGACAGTTTTTCCAATATACATTTCTTTTTCATATTGATTGATGTAATGCAAAGATATTTAACACTATTTTTATTCATGGTTTCTATGTGATATCAATTTCTGCGGATATCTTTGAAACTTAACAAATTTCTATATGGTTTGGGGGAATATAATACATTATCTATCTTAGACTTTGTTCCCCTTGGCATTGAATAGCAAACTCTTCCACAGCCTACAATAATTTTTACATTACCAGATATAGTACTTGCAGTTCCTGTGGAATTATTCATTTCTAGGGAAAAGAAATAATTTTCATCTTTTAGTATTGTGTGCGTTATACTACTATCTGTCAAAAAAATATCTCCATCCTTATTTTTGCATTTCAACATTTTCTGATTTGAAAATATTCAGAAAAGATGTGTTAACATAAAAACAAACTTTATATTACAACACACAATATTTTACAAATACAAGATAAAATACAACATTATGCAACCATAACTATTTATACATCATGTTATACTTTCTTCTTCAGGAAGATTTTATTCTCTTTGACTTTCGTTGATATTTATAGAATCAACAACGAAATCAGCCACATTGAGATATGTATCATTATTTATATCATCAAAAAGTGGCTCGACTTCACGGTCAAAAGAAGGTCGGGTGTTGCCATAAACGAAGTTGGTTTTCTTTTGTTTTTTTCTTTTGTGGCTCTTGGTGTAGATCGGCAAAATACTTTCGCGTATGGAAGGTACGCGACCAATGTCTTTTCATGCCACACTTATAGCAATTTTCCTCATGTTGCCTTTTTCCAACTTCCATTCCTTTTGACCTTTTATTATTTCTTTCATTGTTGAAATCATTAGGATGAGACTTTCTTTCTTGTCCATGTCTATGTCCATGTCCATGTCCATATCCTCCTCGTCCACGGCCACGATTATTACAACAACCGCGTCCACGCCCACGATTAATATAATTTGAGGATGTAACATTCGCTTCTGGGAATGATGATGATCCAATATAACGGTATTGATGGTTTAGCATTACAAATTCATTGTTTTGTTCAGCTACGAGAAGAATTTGCATTAATTCGGAATACTTCGTGTATCCATTTGCATGGTAATTGCTGTTGCAGGACTACATTTCCAAGATGAAATGTTTGGAGAGTTTTCTCAAAAATATTATAATCACTTATTTTCTGTTCACATAACATTATCCTGGAATTAATTCCAAACAGTGTGGAACTATATTCACTCACATTTAACCACTCATGTTGGCTCTAGGTAAGATCAAACCTATCTTTGAATGATTGACAAAGATCTGCAGGATCTTCTTTTGTTATATATTCATCTTTTAAACCGTTATAGATACGGTGGTCCAAAAGTATCATACCATTAACTTTTTCCTCTGCTAAAGTCGTTTTCGACTTATCAATGGTATCAAAGAGGTTTTTTCCTTTTAAGTGCATTCTTTCTGTAAGCCCATCTGATATAATCATAAATTTTATTATTTAAATTTAAATATTCAACATAATATTATTAAAACATAAAAAACAACATATTAATGATTAAACACATAAAAATAAAATAAGCCCGTAAATTTTGCAATTACAAAGAGATATAAACCACAAATAAGCAAACCGACAAAATTTTACATGGGTATATTCACCAACGAAAAGCCCATAAATTGCAGAGAGAATTATATCAAAGCAAAAAATTACAACCCAATACATTTTCTTGCAACGAGTAAAAAAACTTAAATTGATTTTTTTAAGGAAAAAATTTTGAGATAGAGGAGAAATTTTTTTGAGGTAGAGAAGAAATTTTTGAGTGAAACTTGAGAAAAATTAGTGTTTTTATAGATGAAAGAATTGTATGTAGACATTGGGAATAGTGATCAGAGCTATTAGAAATTATATATGTTTATTTTTTCATAACCGTTAGAAAATATAACTAAATTGATTTATCAAATTAATATTTACTAATAATAACATTATCATGAATCAATCAAATTATACAAAAATATAATCACATATTAGGCATTACTTAAAATTAAAATAATTTAAAATGTATTGTTTATCTTCTGGAAAAATTTAATTAATTTATTTCTTTTGTTTTACCGTTTTTCAAGAATTTTTTGTAAATGTCTTCGGGGACATTTTATTTTTTATTATTTTACTGGAACAACTTGTTAATGTCTTCTAGACCTTTAAAGACATTGATCACAGGAGACATAGTCTATCATATGATCATTTTTCATTTGAGGAGCCATATCATACCATATAATCATGATCGTGGAGGCATAACCTTCCATAACGATTAGTTTGGAAAAAAAACACTTATCATCCCGAACAAAAATATATTTGTATGGGGAGCAAATCATCCATATTGTGTTTAGGCTATTATAACAATATATAAATTGAATTAAAATGTACAACACATATATATGAAACTAAGTTATCCATTATAACATATTTTTTCATGATAGCTGATAACATGCTATGAAACAACTTTTAATATAAATTTTATTATATTGGTTGAAGTGCATCGTAAGAGAGGGAAGTAAGAATTGTAAGTGAAAAAAAGTTATTCACTTTCTTTCTTATTATTAACTTATTTCCTATACAAATAAAATTTGAAAAGAAAGAGAAAGTGAAGTATGTGAAAAAGGTAAAGAGACAAACTATAGTGATAATTTTTCTTACATGTATAATACTAAGGAAAGAGCAAAGTATACAGAGGTAAATGAAGCCGTATACTTCGTGTATATATTTTTACATAGTTAATTATTATACCTATATCTGTAAAAAAAATTCAAATAGACAGCAAAACTTGTTATTTACTTTGTTTTCTTCTCCCTCTTCAAACTCGCTTTCGGTTTCGATCTCCTGAAGTTTTCAATTTTCCTTCGAATTTATAGGAAGCGGTAGATATTTAGACGACCCTTTCATATTTACTAGAAATACATCATCCTCTTCATCTCCCACCACCGTATCTAACCATTTAGACAACTTTCTCGACAATTCAATCACTTGCACTGTAAGCTTTGAAAGTGACAGCTTGCGAGGAGACGGTGAGCATTAGAGACACCAATTTTGTACTTGAGAAATTAGCTGGTACTGTCCAGTTTTACGAGAGGCATTTCTTCTTGTGTTACGAAAACCCCTCTGTTTGGCCAGCGAGGATCGAAGCATCAGAATTCAATCGATTACTAAGGCTTCTTACTTCCGTCGTATCAATGAGGAAGAGTAACATGAAAAAGGAGGTAATATTTTATTCAACTTTTAATCTCTCTTGTGTTTAGGATCGGAAAACAACAAACATTAGTTTTTTCTCTCTTATAATCGAGAACTCTCTTATCTCTGTAATTTGTTTTTGTCGTTAAAACTAGAAAAACAGAACTCCTTTTTTTGTGTTTTGTTTCACGTTTTGATAAACCATAAACACACATCTTTATTAATTAGAAAACAAGTATTATATTTTATCAAAACAACACACACATTCACGAAAATGTTATGTCTTCTAAAAGACATCCTTAAACCTAGCGACACAATCTTACAAACATACATTCCATGCTCGATGAAGTATCCATCAATACGACCATACCATGCTCTAGGCGCATGTTTTAAACCATATAGTGCTTTCTGAAACTTCAGAACTTTACCTACGCTTCCTTCTTCTGTAAATCCGAGAGGTTGTTCTATGTAGACCTCCTCTTTTAACTCGCCATTTAGGAATGCAGACTTCACATCCATTTGGTAAAGTTTCCATTTGTTTTGAACAGCGATAGCCATAACAGTTCTTATCGTATAATACCTTGCAAGCAGTGCAAACGTTTCAAGATAGTCAACACTATACTCTTGTGTGAATCCTCTGGCCACTATCATTCGGTCTTGCAAGAACACTCCATGTCTTGTTCTTTCTATCTTTTGCAACTCTTCTTTCATGGCTTATATCCACTTTTCATCTTGCAATGCTTCTTCTAACGCTTGTGGTTATTCAGTCATCATAACACACACCTCATATATAAGTGCCTCTTCTTCAACTTCATTTGTTTGACCCAATTAGATTATTGATTGATTGATAACCTCTTGGACCAACAGATTCTTCTCATCCTTGACTTAAGTTCCGATTTTTGTTTGAGATTTGAAGTTGATTTACAGCGTTACTTACTTGGTCTATTTAATTGTTTAGATTTTCTCGTCCTCTTTGTTCATGTGAGTTAATCTTGACTTGTGATAGAATTGATGTCTCTTCATTTTTTTCCTGTCATTGCTCCATGTCTTCTTTTCACAAAACGTTACATCCCTTGACACCTCAACTTTCTCTTCATTTAGCAAATACACACGATAACCTTTTGACTCGTTGTTCTAGCCTAGAAGGATCCCTTGTTTGGCTTTTGCGTCAAGATTTCTCCTATTTTCTCCGAAAACTTTCAAGTGTTCAACACTTGGTTTCTTTCCACTTCATATCTCCAATGGTGTGACTCCCTTATCCAATGACTTTGATGAAAATCGATTTTGTAAATATGTTGATGTTGCTATTGCTTCAACCCAAAAATTATTCGGTAAGTTCTTCTCCTTGAGCATTGATCTTTCCATCTCTACAAATGTCATGTTTTTCCTTTCAACAATACTATTTTGTTGTGGAGAATAAGGAGTTGTTACCTCATGATGTATGCCACTCTCTTGACATAGTTTCTTGAATTCGTTTGAGAGATATTCACCTCCTCCATCAGTTCTAAATCTTTTGATCTTTTTCTCCGATTGATTCTTCACAACTTGTTAGAACAGCTTGAACTTTGACAGCATTTTCCTTTTGTTTCTCATGAAATACACCCACGTCATCTTGGAGTAATCATCAATAAACGTAAGGAAATACTTACTTATTGATTCAGCATTGGACCACACACATCCGAGTGAACAAGTTCTAGTGCTTGACTTGTTTTGCTTTGCGATTTCTTCGGAAAGCTTTTCCTCGATTTTTTTCCCATCTCACATGATTCGCATACTTCTCTTGCTACTGAAAATTTTGGAAGATCTTCTACTGTTTTCATCTTCTGCATTTGCTCCATCTTATCAAAGTTTGCAAGACCCAAACGCTTGTGCCATAAACTCGTTTTCTCTACTTTTTCTTCGTATGCTACATACGTTTTTTCACTTGATTTTTTCCACTCAATTGGAAAGTTTTTGTCCTTCATCTTAACATCTATAATCTTTCTCCCTTTTGGGTCTTGGATGATGCAATTTTCATTCTAAAATATGATTCGATATCCGTTAGATATCATTTGATAAACACTTAGCAAGTTCCTTGCTAATTCGAGTACATAGATAAATTTTTGATCACATGATCTCCTCATTTGTTAGTTGACACTTGTATGTCTCTTTTTCCTTCATATATGACTTTACCACCATTCCTAATATGAATGGTTATCTTCTTGCTTCGATCCAGATTAACGAATTTATCTTGAATTTCTTGACATGTGATTGGTAAAGCCGCTGTCCACTAGCCAAGATTCATCGCCTAAATTTGAAGTCTCTTTATCTTCAACAGCATGTGACACTCATCTTCACTTTCACCATCAGATTCTTCTAGACTTAGGTGTGCTCTTTCATTCTTCCTAAGTCGACAACCTTTTGCTATATGCCCTGGTTTGTAGCAAACATACCACTTCCTCTCGTTGGTTGCACTTCTCTGCGAACCATTCTCTTTCTTTTTTCTGAAACAATCAATCTTATTGCGATTGTTCATCTTGCACTATGCACACGCCACACCACTTGTTGGTTTTCTCATGGCGTTTTTTACTTCGCTTGTTTTCTCCTATTAAGCCAAGCTTTTCACCATAGAAAGCACCCTTATTGATACGATTTTCTCAGAGATTTAGACGTCTCTCATGTGCTTTTAGAGTTCCTATCAATTCTGTTACAGAGAGAATTGATAGATCTTTCATTTGTTCGAGTACCCCCAACAATACAACTGAATCTCTGTGGTATGGAGATAAGTACCTTTTGAACCACTTGGTAATCAAACTTCTCTTCTTCATCTACTTGAAGTTGATTGCTCATGTTTATCAACTTTGTTGTGGATTCGTTGATTGTTTCTATTTCTTCCATCTTCAGATTTTCATATTCTCTTCTCAGGGTCTAAAGACTAATCATTCTAACTTGTTGACTTCCTTGAAACTCCATCTCAAGAGCATTACATGCTTGCACTTTGTAAAATTAGAAGCGCCATCATGTCCTGAAGCAAACAGTCTTCTCTTTCTCTTGTTGCTGCAGGTGTGGCTTCTGTGTTTGGAGTCACTGTGATTCCATTCTCGATTACATCCCACAGTTTTCTAGTTTTCAGAATTGTTGCCAATTTAATTTTCTAGAAACTGTATGAATCTCCATTGAAGATGAAGATGATTTGCTGCATCGTTGTCTTCATATGCTCTGATACCATATTCAACTTTTAATATCTCTTGTGTTTAGGATCGAACAACAACAAACGTTAGTTAACGTTTGTTCGTTTGTTTCTCTCTTGTAATTGAAAACTCTCTTCTCTCTGTAATTTGTTTTTGTCGTTAAAACCAGAAAAACAGAATTCTCTGTTTTATGTTTTGTTTCACGTTTTGTAAACCAGAAACTCATATCTTTATTGATTAGAAAACAAGTATTATAGTTTTCAAAACAACACACACATTCACTAAAAGGTTATGTCTTCTAAAAGACATCCTTAGACCTAACGACACAATTTTACAAGCATACACAACCATTCGAGTATACTTATACATATATACATATTCGATTATAACATAAAACTATAGTTTATACGAAATCCTAAAAATACTATGATATAAAAACGAATAAAGACTTGTTAGTCCTTTTTGAATGTTAAAGTTCCATAATTTACTGTGATTTAAATTTACTTAGGTCTAAAAAAATTCGTACTTTTGATCTCCATTGGGTGGGATTTTAACTTAAGGGAGACTAAATGTAAATCCCTAACAATGGTTCGCCAGTGAACATCCCTAATCAGCAATGTGAATAAAAGCATTGAGATTCTGTATGTGTCTAGTTTAGAGTTTCTTAAACCTCAATGAACTGTGAAAGTCGTTTCTCCTCAAGGATATTTGGGATTTCTTTTAAGTCACATTTGTAATGGCAAGATAACGCAAGAACATGTTTAGCTGCTTGTAAATAAGGTTTCAGAATAGATAAGTCTAAATTTCTAATGTTATTGATGCAAACCTTACAATGTGGCTTCTAATGATCTTTGACATCAGTTATGAAATGGTTGTTTTTCTTCTAGGTTTCTTCCTGAAAGTTTTTTCTCCATTGAATTGTAGACTTTACTCACAATCTGTGAAGGACGTGATGGAACAGAGACATCGAATGGGGATGTTCTGATATTTCCGGATATGATACAGGTATGCAGTAGATATTGTGTCTGGTTATTTTCAAAAAGCGGTTACTCATTTTAACAGTCTTTTGCAAAACAAATGCAGAAGGTTGACTCATTTTGATGTGGACACATTTGTTGAAGAGGTGCTTGTGAAGGATGTTGTGTGGTTGCCTGGAATCCTGAATACTTTAGTGGTTCTTATGTCTTTGTATGTTGTCATGGTGATATGATCATGGAAAGCAGCAAGAAAGTTAAGAAGAATTTGGAGCTAAACAATGAAAATCATGAGAGAGATTTGGAGATTCCAGTCGGTCCAATTACAAGATCACGGGCTAAACAAATCAAGGAGAGCATTTGTGGATTTATTCAAGACCTTTTGGACAAATAACGACATAACAAATTCATTGGACTTTATACTTGTCAAGTCCTACACACTTTGAGCCTTCTACAAGTCCAAGAGAAGTCCTAAATCAAGTCTTAAAGTCCAGCCCATGAATAGTGACGAATTTGGAAGACTAAAAGATATTTTGCATCACAAAAGTTCAAGAGTCCTTCTCATTCAAGTCATAATAAATTGTGACATTTACTTGTCATTTACTTAGTAGTCTTTACTCTTCATTTTTCAGACATTCAATAAGTCTAGAGAAATCTAGAGAGTCATTTCTTTTCTTTATAAACTCATGTAATTCTCATTTGTGGAGATCCAACTTTTTATCAATAAATTTGAGAGTGATTCTCTTTTGTTCTTTCTGAACTTTTCGATCTTTCTTGGTGCGACATATCCAAGGGATCAAACTGGTTTATCAAGAGATTTTCATCACACTTGTGCGGCCATTCCTAGTTATTGGCGTGAAGGGGCTAGTCGAAATAGCAACAATCTTCGGTTTAATATACTAAAGGTGTGGCCTACTCGAGTCAACATTCCGTTGTTCCACCACCTTGCTTAATTGAAGGCGAGTTGAAACAACAACAATCTTAGGTTTGATATACCTAAGGGGGTTACTCAAGTTCTTTGAAGACCAAGGACTATCCTTACAACTTTGAGTGACGATTCCTTCGGGATTCCGTGTCACATGGATCCCGAGATCGGAGATGTGGGGTTTGTGGACCGTCTCTGGTTAGTCGATTCAGAGAAGAAATAGAATTGTGTGGTCTTGGAGGAGAAGTTTCGGTCAGCCCTTGTTCTCGTATTGGTGGTCACATCTGGTGATGTTAGTAGTAAAAAGATTGATTGTGCAACCTTCACGAGTTGATTCATGTGGTGGATTGTAGTCTTAAATGAGTTCAAAATGATTATTGTCTCTCAGGTATGGCAGTGTCACTGTAGAAGACGTATGTCTTTTGTTGGAGCAACACATTAACAAAGGCGAAATTGTATACCGGCTTTGGAGGTATATAAGATCAAGGGCTCTTTATTTAAACATTCTCTAAAATTTCATGGTCTTAAAACAACACTTTTTGATTGCTTATCAGGGGTGAAATGGGTCTGTTAGGAGAGGATCAAAAGAAAACTCAAGAACATAGGTTCCAATTAAAGAGTGAAAAGACCAGCAACAGAGAGGTGACTCAGGAATCAGTGAACAACAGTGTCTGTTGACAATCCAAAGCAGTCCGAGAGCTTAATGGTAGTTGTTCCCAACAAAATGGGAACTCCACTTACTATGTGGAGAATCACACAAAGAATGTTACCAAAGAAAGAAAAATGTCTATTCAAAAACCTTTCTTCGAATAAGTAGCAGCAAGAACAGATCTTTTTGTGGACTCGAGGTTTGTGCTAAAATGTCATTGTGGTTGGAGAGTTGGGAGAAAGAAGATACATATGCTGTTTTAGCTGTTGCTTGTGCTGCTGCATCTGTGGCTATCGCCTATAACTGCTATAGACAACTGAAATGAAACCATTTGTTATATATGTGTAGCTATGGTGTAATTATCTTAGTCATTATAATTAGATTTTTCCTCTACATCTGTACTGAGTTGGAAGAGGATTTGATGTAAGAACTATCTGTTGTAAATATATCTTCATTTGTAAGAAATTACCGTCTTTTATTCTCATGGTTTTGAGTCACTATCAACGAAAAGCAGAGAACTTTCAGGTCTTGGATATGGTGGATCTGCAAATTTCAATGATTTGTATCTAACATTAAACTCAAGAAGATGGTACAGAGACTCTCACATTTTTTAAGAATGATTACAAATCTCAACTTTCAAGACGTGATAAAAAACAAAGAAAAAAAAACCCACATATTACGAAAATACTAAACAGTTGGCAGATTTGCAAATAAACAATATGAGAATCATCAAATGGAGAAACAGTTTCTTCAGAAGAAATCAAACTCAAGATAATTGCTCTGATCTGATCTCACACTTGTAGATGCAGCAGCCGGTACAGTAGGAGTAGGATTTACTGGTTCAAGATCAACCGGTTTAGGAATCTCTGGTGGACTCGCACACCGAACCAGAGCCCAGTTCACTCCTTCAAAGAAAGGATGTTGCTTTATCTCTGTTGCTCCACGCTTATAGGCTAATCTATGCTGTGGCTCCTTCACAAGCAAACTCCTTATCAAATCCCTAGCTGCAAAGCTAACAACAGGAGATTCCGGAAATCGCAGAGGCTGACCGACGACGTTGAAGAGCGTTGCACGATTTCCTGACCCTTTAAATGGTGTTTTGCCAAATAATAGTTCATAAAGAAAGATCCCAAAAGTCCACCAATCAACCGCACTTCCATGTCCTTCACCTTTGATGATCTCTGGAGCTAAGTACTCATGGGTGCCAACAAATGACATGGAACGGGCGCCTGTAGGCTCTGCAACAAGTTCTGGTAACGGAGTTACTTGGTGGTTCCCGTTTTCAGTTTTCGGTTTCTTGTCTTTCTTGTCTTTCTTCGATTTTGATGAGAAGAACCGAGGAGAAAAGCAAGATGTTGGAGCCATTGAGATGCAAGATGGTTGTTGGATGCATGCAGGTTGTTGCGAGCAAGACACTGAATTCTTTGACAAACCTTCGGAGAGATTGGCTGATCTGACTATAGAGAGGCTAACAGTACATCTCAGAGAGAGATCGAAATCAGAAAGCATCACATGTCCATCATCTCTTACAAGAACATTCTCGGGTTTCAGATCACGGTAAATGATCCCGAGCATGTGTAGATATTCCATTGCAAGAAGCACTTCTGCTACATAAAACCTGAAAAACAGTAAGTCAATACAAATTTCTTAAAGCATAAAACGGGCATCCTAAATAGAGAAGTTAGAAAATTTACTTACTTGGCTGCTTGCTCAGTGAAGCGTTTCCCAGGTTGTCTCTGCCTTAGTGTATGCAAATCACCTCCAGGACAAAACTCCATAACCAAACAAGAGAACTTCTCAGTTTCGAAATGACTGTACAACGTTGGGAGAAATGGGTGATCAAGACACTGCAATATCTCTCTTTCAGTCTGAGCCCTAAGAAGCTTTTTCCGGCTAGCCAAAGCCGTTTTGTCCATTACTTTCATCGCAAAATAACACCTTGTTCCATTCAACTCAGCGAGATGAACAGTTCCAATATCCCCACAGCCTAACCTCTTCAAGAGCCTAAAATGATTCAAACCCAAACCACCATGTTTCGATCTAACAGCTTGAATCGCTTCCCATCTCACATCATTCGCCTTGTGAGGCTTGTTGATACTGCTACTAAAGCTGCTACAAGTGCTCTCATCGCTTATATCACTGCTTGTGCTTGGTCTACACGTACTACTCTTTCCGCTCTCACCTTGATCGTTGAGCTTATTATTACCGGTTTTGCTGTCACTACTTGGATCGGCGAAAGACAAACTCGAAGATACTTGATCAGCTAAAGTATTGATTGACATACTCTGACTTGAATTGGTAAGTGATCCTTCTGAAGATTTTGAGGCCATGGAGGAAAAGAACCAATCAGACCAAGCTTGATTTGTGTATCTTAAAAACCAATTCTTTCTTCCCTGAGATTATAAGAACTTCTCTTGATTCTACTAATCAATAGATTCACAGATTTTCCATCAAAGAGAGACCTGATCTAGTATTAAAAAATGCAATAGCATCAGTTAAAAAGCAGGCTTCAGGACTCAAATCCCGAGAAGATCGAAAATCAAGAGATATATAATAACAAATCTATACATGAAGGTAAGTAGAGGGACAAAGAAGCTTTGTAAAAAAAAATTCCCCAAATTGGATACAATGAATCTCAAGAGAACGTATAGAGACGAAGTTGAGCTTCTATGGATCATGAATCCAAATCTAATTGAAAATCAAGTGAATGGTAATTAACACATAGCAATCAAGCTCTTCAACAAGCTAAAATCAGCAAAAACCTAATCGATACTTTATCATGCAAAAAGTAAAGTTTGTATCTTTATAGGGTTGAACAGATCTCATTAAAGTAAGAAGTGCCAGACAAAGCCCTTTTGGATCTAGCAAGAATCAGAGAATAAAACCCAGAAACAAAACCAAAATAGAACAGAGCTTCAGAGGGAGAGAGAGAAAGAGAAATGAAAACCAATAAAATCATTACCTGAAAGATAGATACTTGAGCGATAAAGATCACGAGATACCCTTTATGGAGCGAAGATTAAGCAAAGAAAGAAGAAAAGGAAAGGAGAGAAACCAGTCACTGTTCATGTAAGAGATAGATGAACACATCTCCGTGCTTCCATGGAAATGGGGATAGATAGAGAGGGAAGAGAGAGAGTGTTGTTAAGATAGAGAGAGAGTTGGGTCTACCATGAAAAGAGGAAAGAGGAGAGAGAGGGTCAAAGAAAAGTTGAATACTTTTTTAATTTTTAAGGGTTCAATTATTTCAATGTATTTTTGTTTTCTCCAAAATGGAAGACAAAGGTTTACATCAAGGATGCTCTCGTGAGCTGTAATAGTTTTGAGCCTTTTTAGAGAAAAATTATAATAATTTGACAAAAGATTATTGTTTATTTTTAGCTATATTATTGAGTTTCTTTCGTCTTCATGTTCATTACTAGTACTACTACTTTTATAATTTCTTGTCAAGTTATAATTAAGAATAACATAGAGATGGATCTTCAGATTATTCTTCGTATTGATTAAACCTCACTATATTTGAGTTGACGACAAAAAAAAACCTTACTTATTTAAAGAAAACTTTACATACTGAATTTTGATCAGATTGTGTTTATAATCATAATTTTTGAATCATTTTCTAGACAAACAATTCATTTATTTATCCAATTAGTTTAGACAAAGAAGCTGTTGCTCAAAAGAAAAAAAAATTGACAGACAAAAAAGCAATTAAATATTTTACTTATTAATTAAAAAATTGGTTTAAGCATATTTCAGCAATTTCTGATTTACTTAAAAGTTAAGCTCCCTTATAAATTACATTTAAATGGAAGAGAGAGCATGTTATAAAGAAATTGTTGAGGAAGTTGACTGAACAGAAAATTGTTGAACATAAAAAAACACAAGTAGGTGTGATTTGATCATTTACTTAGATCTAATTAGCTCAGATCCGATAATGACAATTGCTACACGATGGACTTGGGACGTGAATCGCGCATGCCAAATCTTTCTTCATTACAATCTTTTCATTTTTTAAGATTAAATTTCTGCAATTATAACAACAACAATATGTGATTTTTTCACAAAAAGGTTTAATTAACTAATTAACCGTAGCCCAAAAAATTGGTCATAAATGTTAAGAATTTTTTTCTTTTCCAGCTCAACATATTTTATAACAAAGCTTAAAGTTATTGTGTGATACGTAAAAGTTAGATTTCTAGAAAGTCATCTAACATTTTATGTTTAGAAAATATCTCTATGTTGTTTAAATCTCTTAAGATCATAGATAAAGAAAATAAGGAACAAAAGTTATGGAGTTGTGGAGGAGAGAAAAACAAATCACTCTTACAGTTCATTTATCATCTTTATCATTTCTACAAAATACATCTCAAAATAAGTTTTTGAGATTTCCTGAGAATAGAGACATGTCATTGCCCATAGTAGAACCTCAAATTATGTATGTAGAGTTAAAATATAATGTATGATACGTCTCACTCCTATGTTGATCCTTCCCGGCCTATCAATGAAACAATATCAACCTAACTATGAAAAATACTATACCAAGATCCGTCTATGAAGCTTACCTAGTGGTCATGTTTCATTTGCCCACATCAGTGTTAGGCCTTGAACCAAGCATATGTCTCTTTCTCCTATTTTGTTTAATGTCCCTCGAATCCCTATTTATATTCGGAAAAGTCTTATCATTTTTTGGGTTTTCATACATATTAAATAATCCATGGAAAACTCATTTTGTCCTGTACTTATGAGATCCTCCAAAACATAAATTATGAACATCGAACATATAGGAAATAAGTATATCGTAAAGGATATCTTTAGATAAAGCCCATACTTGTCATTCTAGCGGACATTCAAATATGACATCGTTGGCAGTCTCAAATTCGTAGCCACACTGGCAACATCCCTCATTGTATTTGTCTAACTAATACCTCACTAAACCAATTTAGATTTGCTCGCCAATGGACTTGAGATAAATTGTAAGATAAGATGTTTTATTTCTTGATGGTATCAAAAGCTTTTAAACATGAGATTTAAGGGACACAATATTTGACTCATAGTACTCCTTTCAAAATCTTTGATATTCTCAGCATAATAACCTGATTTTGCCGAATACTTCCATGACTTGTGAAATTTCACCCCATGAATCTCTTTGATCTTGAGTCGAGACTGGAATACCCAAGATTAATCCAGCATCATGTGGGTTCATAAGTTTATAAACCAACTCCTACCTCCAAGAACTATTGATTTTATCAATTAAATGACTAATCTTTAAATCCAAATATATATTAGGCCAAATTTCTTTCAGAAGACGAATAATATTATATGGGGTCTAAGGCTAAGGATGTGTCCACAAAGAAGTGTACTTTCCATTTTTTATTCGCTTTGTCAATATTTTACTTACTAAAAATCTCGTTGAGACTATACTTCGTCGACCATAAGAGAGTTAAAACTATTTTTGGGATCAATGGGTCTCCACCATAATAATATATACCCCTCAAGACTCTTGCCAACAGAGAATATGTGTGGCCAACAATCTCAACAACAGAGAATATTGAATTCTTCTAAGGCACGGAACCCCAATTCGCCTTTCTTTTTTTGCATAATTTTTTTCATTTAAGCTAATGAATACCACTTGAACTCCCTTAAGTTTCTCCACAAAAAATCAGCAATAGTTGATATTAGTTCCATAGTTAACGCATTCGAAAGACAATAACATAACATCACATATGAAAGAAACGTAAAGAGTATTGATTTGATTAAAACATTTTTTCTTTGTTAGATAAAAATTTAGCTGTCTATCTTTTTATTATTTTCTGAAGTTTTTTTTTTATATTCATGAAGAATCCTTAAAATAATTAACATGTCCAACAAATTTACTTTACAAAAAATAGGTTATCATCCACAAATAACAAATCTGAGACTCTTGGCTATTCTGTGCAATCACAATACTATTTAATAACTTATAACCTTCTAATCTCTTTAGATTTCTTACCAATACTTTCTCACAAAGAATAAAAAATATGTTAACACATGATTGCCTTGTCAGAATGCCCTTCGATAAATTATCCGACCTCTTGTGTTTCCGTCTATTAGCAATGAATATTCAACCGAACAAATACAATGCATGACACGCATTATCCATTGAGCATTGAATCCAAGTTTATGTGGAAACTTCTACATAAAATTTCATTCAACTATGTTATATATCTTATTCATATCTTTTTTATCGACATATATTTCCCTGTAATTATTTTGTTGCATAGAACATGTCTTGTTATACAACCAATATATATATATATATATATATGATATTATTTTTAGTCACAAATATCGATTGCGTTTCCCGTATAAGATAGCAGAGAATTTTACATGTTCAAGAACTTTTGTTTGGACATAAAAAAGAGTATATAGGGATTTTAGAGTTCTATTTTTCCAACAGATTTTTTAGAAAAAATTAAACATATTTTAAAGTTCTATATTGTATAACAGATTTTTTAGTTTTCTTCTTCTTAATGGATTTTAGAATTCTACGATTTCAAGGATCATACAACAATTAATATTAAGTAATTTATAGAAAAAAAATATTTGGGTCAAATAGTTCAAATATAATGTAGACACAAAAAATAATTTAGATATTTAGTATTTAATATTACAATTTAATTTCAGATAATCATGTAATTTTGAACATTTGTTTTGCTAACGGAATTATTTAAAAAAAATTTTGGCAACGGCAAAATATATTAAATCGGAGAAACGGAAGCGAGACACGTACAACCCAAAATCATAAACCAGACACTCGAATACATACTCTGCTTTATAATTCAAAGACCTGAGAATAATATACAAGGAGCATACTAAAAATAGCGAACTTAGCTTCATAAATCCAACGAAAATATTTAGATATAGAATTTTGATTTTGAATTAAATTTTGTGGATCTAACTAAAAATAATTCTAATAATTTAGTAGTTCATTTTTTTGCCTCGTAAATCAATTATAATTTACCATCCTAAATATCTCAACTAACATAATACACATTTTTTTACTCGTTCCAATAATTAGTAATTGAGTTTGACTTAAGTAATATAGTGTTTTTAATATTCTTTCCATGTTTTGGTTGAATTTCATTAACATCAAATATATGAAGAAAATTTGTATTTCACTAAAGAGTCGAATTAAAATAATTTCTTATGACTAGGCTTGTAAATCGTATTCGCCGGATATCTGTATTTGTATCTGTTTTTTTAAAAAAACAGATATTCGGGTAAAACGGATAACGGATACGGATATTAATTTTAAATAATATTTTTATTATTTTTTAAATATATTTTTAAATTTTTTAAATTTAACTTTTTAGTATTTTTAATATTTTTGATTAAAAAACCACGAATATTGACGGATATTCGAAGATAACCGTTTTTTTATGGATATTTTTAGTCTGGATATTCGTCAAAACAGATTCAAATACGAATTGGAATTTAGCAGATCAAACAAATACAGATACGGATACAAATATCTTGAAAAAG
>JAKUCM010003982.1:0-14812 GCA_023374145.1 Lepidium sativum
CCTTCCTTGGTCCAATTTTGTCCAAATGGCCGTTTTTCAGCACTGCAGGTAGAATAATCCTTAGGAAAAACTGTAAAAGTCTGTTCCCTTTCTTATTTTCTTGAGATGGTTTTTGACATTTTGCTTTGATTTGGTTTGGCTTTTGATGATACAGCATGTAGAGGATCCGTTTACAGAGCATTGGGACATATGGTGGCAGAATCAGCATGTGCCTTGGCAGTTGCTCCATTGGCTTATGCTACTGCTATCAGTTCCTGTGCAACAAAGGTATTTTTCAAGTACTTCATGCATAGTTCAACTTAAATTAGTAATTTCTTGCTAGCTCTTTTGCTATTTGTGATCAAATTGCAGTTCTAAACTTCCAGATTGTGAAAAAGAAGTATTGGCTGTAGCAGCCGCTCTGGAGAAAGGTACTACACCTCCTATTGGATGGTATGGCTTAATCATCTCAAATACTATCATGATACAAGTCTTTCTCCATTTCATCATTTAAACTTTGAAGAGGTTTATTTTATTGGAATTGTCATTTTAATGAATTTCGAAATCTATGTAGAAATATTATTTGATTATTAAATTATACAAAATGAATTTTGAAAATCCAACTTTAAAAAACAGGATTTGAGGTTCTTTGTGTTTTAAAGGATATTCATTACCAAATCTATTTTAAAATAATCATATTAAAATCTTAATATGGGTTGTCAAAGAAAAAAAAATATATAAGAAGTGATAATACGTAAAACTTACAAATGATATAACAAAAAAAAATGATTTTATGTAGGATTTACGAATGATATAACTGAAAGTGAGTGATTTAGTAAGATTTACAAATGATATAACAACTAACACATGATTTTGGTTACTATTTTTAAATCAATATTTGAATAACACATAATTTTGCAAGAATTTTTAAAAATACGCTAAAACGACACCTTCAATAAACCTCTAGTAGGACTTAGATAACATATAGAACTCGCGGTCATAGACAGAATCAAGCTTTCTCTATTCTAAATCGCAGAGCCATGGTAGACCATGGTGCTGGGAAGAACCTCCCTTCTGTTTCTATTGAGAGTTTTGAGTATTTTCCTGGTAGAGGCCTAACTGCTACAATCAACTGTATTGAGGTGCAAGCCAAATTATATTAGAATATATAGAGATTTTAGTTCTGTTTCAATATTGTCTCTCACTAATAGTCAGTAACTGAAGGTAGCAAACTACGGAAAGCTTCACTTGGTTCAGTAGAATTCATCACTTCACTCTTCAAATCGCAAGATGAGTCCAGAAATATCATGAATGCTGTAAACTCCTCTTTGTATGGAAATGACTTTGTTCATGCTGTTCTTTCACTTGATCAAAAGGTTAAACTTTGCTCTGAACTAAAAAAATTCTTTTTTGATTTGAAGTAAAGTTTTTGAGCGTGCAACTTCTTTTACTAAGTAACATTGATTCACCTCGAGGATCAGCTGCGTCGAGAGGTATCAGAAGTTATAAAAGAGCTTAAAATCTGGGGTAGATTGAGGATAATGATGTTAACTGGAGATCATGAGTCAAGTGCTTTGAGAATTGCAAATGCTGTAGGTATTGATGAAGTCTATTGCAACTTGAAACCAGAGGATAAACTAAATCATGTCAAAAACATCTCAAAAGATTCAGGTGATCAGTCAAATTCTCTTCTTCCAATTGATAATGCTACAAGAAGCATAGCGTTGTAGCCTTAGGCATTTCTTCCAATTGATCAGTCAAATTCGGTTTGGTTTTGGGTATAAATTTTGGTTAACATGATGATGAAATGCTATTATTTCGGTTACGGTTCGCATCTAATAGTTTTTGGGTCAGTTGTATTGATTTTGAAATCCAGCAAAAAAGCAGGAATACTCGAAAAATATCCTAAATATTTTCAAAATATTTGTTTGTGTTGAAATATTTTCAAAATATTTACCCAAAATATTGCAAAAATATACATCACAATACTTGAAATACATATATATTTACATGTAATCGGGTCACTCTGTTTCCGTTCGGACAGCAATTGATTACGGATATTATCGGATACTTACAGGTGCAAACAAAGAGATCCATCCGTATATTTTTCGATTTAAAGTACTACCCAATACTTATTATTTTACTTCGATTCCCATACAGATATTTGATTTGATAGTAATTCAAGTATTCGACTCCATGTATTATGCTCGGGTCTAATAGGGTGAAACTGAGTCATTGTTTGTTTGTTTTAGGTGGAGGATTAATCATGGTGTGAGAAGGAATTAACGATGGTCCGGCTTTAGCAGCTGCAACAGTAAGGATTGTGCTTTCTCAACGAGCAAGTGGCTCAGCTATAGCAGTTGCTGATGTCTTACTGCTTCAAGACAATCTCACTGGTGTTCCTTTCTGTATAGCTAAATCCCTCCAAACAACATCACTTGTCAACCAAAACATGGTTATTGCAATAACCTCGATATTCTTACCAGCTCTTCCACCAGTTCTCTGATTGTGGCTGACGGTAAGATTTACATAAACAACAATTACATTTATATTATTTATTATTATTATTATTTCATGAACATCATATATAGATTCATAATCTAAATCAGTCACATCAACACATAAGACATTAAAAACATTATACATTAAGCTCAAAATAGTTGTATATGTCGAAAAGTTTGTGGTCTAGTGTTCATCTTGTGCAAAGTCCTTTGAGAGGCCCTGGCTTCAAATCTTCTCGGATGAGAAAGTATCTAGATTTGTTTCGATGATGTGGGAATTCATAAAAAAATTAAAAAATTTGCCACATAAAACATGTACATTTTAGTTAGAAAATGGTGAAGAACGTTTTGCAATTTAGAGAATTTGAATTCTTCCAAACATTAAACGGATGAATTTGAATTACACTCTATCTATAAAATGCTATCCAAATTCGAAGATCGAGACCAACAATAATTACATGAAATCAAAATTAATAAATAAATTTTCTATAATAAATAAATGTACTTCACAAATAAAGAACGAACGAATTATTGTTCGTTGCCTTGATAGAACCTATTAAAAAATCATATATCGATGCAAATGGCTATTAGCCTAGTGACAGGCGGTAAGTCTACATAAGGCAGTTCATTTGCACAACTAAGGATCGAGTCCCTCCGCCTACATTAGGTAGGAATTTGACTATTGGGCCGGCCAATTGTGGTCCAATATAATTTACCGTTATAAAAAAAAACCATATATGATAAGATTTTGGAATATAGCTACTAATCCAATTTGAAGAGGAACACTGTTAATGGAGATTCTTGTTGAAAACTCACTTTCATTCTGTTATTGATCGTTAAAACTAACAATGTCAAACTTACATACTCTTATAAGAGTCAAGACTCGAAGAAGAAGAAGTGTAAAATAAACCAAATCTAAACCGGTCTTATTTAAGTAAACCGAGAATAGATTGATTTCCATATTAAACCAATACTAAACCGAGAATTGGTTAACTAACACCCCTCCTCAAGATGGCATTCATATATTGAGTAATGACATCTTGCTGATCAAGTTATGGAATTTCCCAGAAGCTAATGCCTTGGTGAATACATCTGCAACTTGATTATGTGTTCGGACATGTAGTGTTTTGATTGAGCCTTTGATGACTTCCTCGCGTACTCTATGGCAGTCGAGGTCCACGTGCTTTGTTCTCTCGTGAAAAACAGCATTATTTGCGATGTGTATTGCTGCAGAAGAATCACAATAAAATGGGACTGGTTGCAGCTGAGGTGTTTGAAGGTCATTGAGAAGATTGAGCAGCCATGTAACTTCATTTACTGCAAACCGCATTGCTCGGTATTCAGCTTCTGCTGAAGACAATGATACTGTCTCCTGTTTCTTTGACTTCCATGATATAAGAGAAGAGCCAAGAAACATGGAATAGCCTGAAGTCGATCTCCTTGTGTCGGTGCAAGCTGCCCAGTCTGCGTCTGTGAAGGCTTTGAGTGTGAGGTCTGAGGCTGCTGCATAGAAGAGACCAAGTCCAATTGTGTTCTTTAGGTAACGCTGAACAGTGTAAGCTGCTTGGAGATGTGACTTCTTTGGAGCTGAAGCGAATTGACACAGTTTGTTTACTGCAAAAGTTATGTCTGGCCGAGTAATGGTTAGATACATAAGTCGACCTATCAGTCGGCGATATTCCAGTGGGTCTGCTAGTGGTGGTTCGTCACTGTTGAGGCAGAGTTTCAGATTGGGATCCATTGGAATGTTGCATGGTTTACTTGCCAAATAACCAGAATCTGCAAGGAGATCCATAGTGTACTTTCTTTGACAAATTGATATGCCCTTGGATGATCTTGCAATTTCCAAACCTAAAAAATATCTCAAATGGCCTAGATCACGCAGCTTAAAACATTTGTTAAAAATCTCTTTAAGAGAAGCAATCACAGTGTCATTATTAGAAGCTATTATAATATCATCTACATAAACTAGTATTGCAATGTATTCTTGTCCTATGTTTCTCACAAACAATGTATGATCACACAGAGATTTTTGAAATTTAAGATGCGTTAAAACCTCACTAAACTTGATGAACCATTGTCTAGATGCTTGTTTTAAACCATAGATTGACTTTTCTAATTTGCAAACAGCATTAGGTGGTAAGGGAGAACCTGATTTCGACTTATACCCTGGTGGAAGAGACATGTAAATCTCCTCTTCTAGATCACCATTCAGAAATGCATTGGAGATGTCTAGTTGATGGAGACTCCATCGTTTGACTGCAGAGACTGACAGTAATGTCTTCACAGTTGTCATTTTTTCTACAGGGGAGAATGTGTCAATGAAGTCTATTCCCGGCTGTTGAGTGTACCCTTTGGCTACTAGACGAGCTTTGAATCGCTCTAAGGATCCATCTGCATGAAGTTTGGTCTTATATATCCACTTACAACCAATTGCACGCTTGTCAGGTGGCAGAGAAACTATTTCCCAAGTGTTTGCACTTTCAAGGGAAAGCAGCTCTTCATTCATAGCTTGGATCCACTCTACTTGTTTCTTGGCCTGACTGAAGCTGGTTGGTTCTCCATACTGCATGACTGAGAGAAGAAAAGACTTATATTCATTACTAAAACAATCTAATGACACAAAGTCATGTAAAGGATATATGTTGTTGCTTTGTGAGTTATTGCATATATAATCTTTAAGGTGAAGTGGCTGCTTGTGGATTCTTTTGGAACTTGTGGTATTGGTCTTGTTCTGTTCCGTGTCCCTGTTCTCCTCTCCTGTGTTTCTAACTTCCATTGTATGTTCTGCAGTTTCTGTGTTGTCTTTTGATGTGATTGATTCATCTGTTCTCAAAAGGGAAGAAAAATCAGATGATTCTGCTCCTTCAGATTTGAATGGAAAAATGTCTTCGTGAAACACTACATTCCGTGATATATGAGTCGTGTTGTTCTCTAGGTCCATCACTTTGTATCCCTTGTATCCTAGTGGATAACCAAGAAAGACGCATGCCTTTGATCTGGGTTGAAACTTCGTCCTCTGCTTTGGAGAAGTATAACTGTAACATAAAGAACCAAACACTCTAAACATGTCATATCGTGGTTTCTGATCAGTCAATACTTCTAAGGGGGAAACATTATTTAAAAGAGGAGAAGGGATCCTGTTAATGAGAAAGACTGCAGTGAGAATGCAATCACCCCAGAATTCTAAGGGAATGTTTGATTGAAACATGAGTGATCATGCCACATTTAGTATGTGTTGGTGCTTTCTTTCGACCACTGCATTCTGTTGTGGTGTTTCTGGACACGAGTGGTAGGAGAGAATTCCTTTTGTCTTGAATAGTTCGGTAAAATTTAGCTCTGGAGCATTGTCAGACCTCACGCCTTTTACCTTTCCCTTGTACTGTGTTTTGATCATTGTCAAGAAGTCAGGAAACACCTTTAGGACTTCACTTTTGGACCGCAAAAGATACACTCATGTCATGCGGCTATGGTCATCAACAATGGTTAGAAAAAACTTGTAACCTTCATTAGTTTCTATTGAAAAGGGGCCCCAAGTATCAATATGTAACATATCAAAAACATTAGCACATATGTTATTTTCAGAAACGTAAGGGAGGCGCTTTTGCTTGGCTAGAGGACAAATGGAACAATGGAACTCAGTTTTATTTCTTTCTTTAATACCAAGTACATCAGAGAAAGAGTCAAGTTTAGACAAAGGAATGTGGCCTAGTCTATTGTGCCAAGTAGTAATGTCAACAACAGCATTAGAAGAGAAGTGTATAGAATTGTAGAAAACATAATTGTCATGTGAATTATTGTCTAAGACATAAAGGTTGAAAAAATTTTCAGCATGTCCAATCATCAGCCCCTTGATAGGATCCTGAATGATACAAATGGAATTATCAAAGACAAAACGACAATTCAAGTCAGCAGTTACTTGGCTAATACTCATGAGATTCAAACAAAAATCAGGTATGAACAGAACTTTCTTGAGGGTTAAGTTTTCATTTATACTAACATCTCCTATTCCTGAAATTTTGATGTTAGCTCCAATAGGCAGGGTGACGTATCTATCATTAACCTCTTTCAGATTGTTAAAGCACTTTCTATTATGAGCTACATGGTGGCTAGCTCCACTATCAACTATCCACGAATTATTGGAAAGACTAAGGTTCTTTGATTTAAGCATTCCAATAAAATGCAGAGAGGAAGAAGTCAGAGTCATACCATCATCGGCTGAGATTGTACCTCCAGAAGTTGCTGGGATGGAGACTTTAGTTTCTGGTATCGAAACTTGAGAATGGAGGTGTGCTATAACTCCCTCGATTTGTTGTTTTGAGGGATTCTGAAGTAGTCCTGACAGAAAGGTGTCGTGTTTAGGCGGTACTGTTGTTGATACTTGTGCAATCACCGACTTTTGAGGATTCTGTTTAGTCTTATGTTTGTATCCAGGAGGGTAGCCGTGTATTTTGTAACATTTGTCAACCGTGTGTCCAGTATAGCCGCAGTGTGAGCATATAGGTCTTTGTGACTTCTGATTTGCATATGAAGAATTTATTGTAGCCATCGAACTAGAATTGGCCTCTGCTACATGGTAGATCGAAGCATTATGGACTGGAACAATGTTCCTTTGGCTGTGGTCTTGGTCGAGCAGATTATAGACATCTCCCAAATCTGGAATTGTCTTCTTCATTATAATTTGGCTTCTAATACTTGCATACGAGTCATTGAGTCCAGCCAGGAATTTTATCACTTTGGATCTGTCTTGTCTAATCTTAGCTGTGCTGCAGCAGTTGCAATTCTTGCAGGTTTTCAAACATTCTGTTCCTTCCAAATCGTCCCATAAGGTCTTGAGTTTGGTGAAGTATGTTGATAGGTCTATGGCTCCTTGTTGCAACGACCAAATCTATTGTGAAATTTGATATGATCTTGGTAGGTTTGTCACATGAAAGCGAGACATCAGATCTTTCCAAATTTCAGAGGAGTCAGGTAATCGAAGTATGCTATTGTAGATTTCTTTAGATACTGAGTTTAAGATCCAAGACTTAACCATGCTATTACATCTTGACCAAATCCAAAAGATGTGGTGATTTTCTGCAGGTCTAGGCAGAGAACCATCCACAAAACCAAACTTATTCTTTGCATCTAAAGCGATTGAAATGGCTATGTTCCATGTACTGTAATTGCTGCCATCAAGAATTTCTGAAATTATCGTAGAACCTGGGTTATCCGAACTTGTTAAGAAGTATGGTGAAAATTGAATTCCATCGAAATCGAACTGATTCTTGTTCTCCTGTTGTTCAGCAACATCTTGCGAGGTCACCGAGGAGATTTGTATCGGGTTTTGGTTCGCATTTAAGCTTGGATTCTGGCTTTCTTCTGAGTGATTCTTGTTAGGTGATGAGTGCTTTTGCTCCGAATATTCTGCAATTGAAGCTTTATGTTTTCGCCTAGAGGTGGAAATGCCTCCAACGACTCGTCTTTTTATCTTCCGAGCAAGAATCATCGAGAAGAAGAAGAGTATTGAGCTGAATTTTCCGGCGGACTAACCGTACTTTTTCGCAGAAATGAACAAGAGATTTTGACTAGAAGAAAACGATCAAGAAAGAAATTGAAATCGAAAGAGATGATTTCAGCTCTGATACCATGTTAATGGAGATTCTTGTTGAAAACTCACTTTCATTCTGTTATTGATCGTTAAAACTAACAATGTCAAACTTACATACTCTTATAAGAGTCAAGACTCGAAGAAGAAGTGTAAAATAAACCAAATCTAAACCGATCTTATTTAAGTAAACAGAGAATAGATTGATTTCCATATTAAACCAAACCGAGAATTGGTTAACCAACACCGAATTTAAACGAGCACAACTTCTAGTCAAACTCGTAGAGAAAACCTAAACAATCAACCTAAAAGAGAAAAACTATGAATGAAAAATTAAATTATTTTTTATTTCTTTTCCAAATTAATTGAATCTTTAAATTACGAAATTGCTTTTTTTTTTCTCTCATGAGGCATTTTCTCTGTACATTTCAACACTATTTTCCCGAGAAAAAAAAATAACAATTTTAATTCATCTCTTCTTCATCTTCATCTCTCTCACTACTCAATCTTCCCTATCCCAATAAACTCCCTAAACCCTAAATTACGACCATTAGTTCCTTGCACCACACACGACGAACTTGAACTTCCTCCACCACCATTCCCTCTCTGTAAATCCGCCATATAACTTCTCACCTCCGTCTTAATCATCTCTTGCACCACCATCATAAAATCTCCACCACCAAATCCACAAATCCCTCTTAATTCCTTCTCTTCTTCTTCTCTCTTCACCGGAAATAACTCCACCGTTTTCATTGATTCATTAACCCAAGGAAGAGATAAACTCAAACAAGTCACTGGATCTTTCTCCGATGATGATTCAACCATCACTCCACCAGTTCTCGCCACATGAGATCCACTAAATTCCTCGCTGACGTCAGATCCCGTCGGACTTAATGCCGTCAAGACACCACCACCACTCGCCGTCCTTTTTAACGGCGGTTCATCTGTTAAATTACCATTATACCCTCCATTTCCACCAAAATCACAACTCTGCCCTCCTTCTCCTCCACATTTCCGCTTCAATGTCGAGTTCCAATGATTTTTAATGGCGTTATCCGTACGACCATTGAGAAGCCTCGCGATCGTCGCCCACTTGTTACCGAACCGAGCGTGTGCTCGTATAATCGTTTCGTCTTCCTCCGCCGTAAATCCACGGTGTTCAACCTCCGGAGATAGCTGATTACACCACCGAAGACGACAAGATTTACCGGAACGTCTAGGAATTGATTTGCTTATCAAAGACCAATTCCTTGGTCCATATTTTTGAACCAAAGTTTGTAACAGATCGTCTTCTTCAGGACTCCATGGTCCTTTGATCCGGTCCATTTCTCTCCGGGTCGAACCAGACATAATCGGATCTTTTTCTTTTTATTTATTTTGAAACGATTTCGAGAGGATAAGTACGAAGAAGAGAGAGTATTTATAAGAGATGTGATGGTTAGAAAGGTTACCGGTTCTACCAGTTACTCTTTTATCGTTAATAAACAATAAATTAGATTAGTTATATACGTAACTATATTTAAGATGTAACGTGTGAGTGATTTGATAACACACCGGCTTTATTATAAACTGATAACGTTTTTCGAATTTTCTTTTTATAAACAGAAAATCGTCAGCAATTGACGGTGCGATTGACAGTTACGGAGTTCTTAACATCGACTATATTAAAAAAATTTAGGTTACGAATGGATGCTGATTTTTTAAAAAAATTTGTCAACGGCAAAAATAACATAAATATCAAAAATTAACCACGAGACATTCTACTCGATATATCTAGAGCATCTGCTTTAATTTAATACTTTTAGAATAACCGATAATGACACAGAAGAAAACCGGGTACAAAACCTTCGAAACTCCTCCTACTAAGGTAAGAACCCCGGCCACTCCTCGGAAGACTGGAAAATGAAATAGACCGTCTCACAGTCAGTCGAAAGCTCTACCTCCTAGATTTAGAACTCCGCTAGCACTTTCATAGCCCAAATCACCGCCTCGACTTCCGCATGGCGAGCAGATAATGATTCATAGTCGGCCCGAATCCTGTTGGGCGTCAGACCACTCTTTGGAATATGACAGTGCCCTATCCAGTATAATTCTGGTATCTAGGTCCTCTTAGGCGAAACAAAACTCATTTCGTGCTTTCCAGATATGCCAGATAATCCAAGGGAACAGCCGAGAATCTCTCTGATTCGGGATCCTCCAGTACAGGTAATCAAGATTGTACCACACTGATTCACCCGGGAAAATCCTCGGGGCCGATGGGATTGATGATAGGGCCCACACTTGGAGAGCTAGTGGGCATTCAAATAACACATGATTAATAGATTCACATTCCGCCGCACACCACTGGCATCTAGAATCCTGACCAAAATTACGTTTCACTAAGTTATGAGAAACCGCAGTGCAGTCTGACAGAGTTTGCCAAATAAAATGTTTTATTTTCGGAGGACAGTTTAGTTTCCAACAACCCTGATATAACATGTCCAAAGAAGGACCACCATGTTGTTGGTCAACCTCTGGTCCTCCAGCTGCAAGGTGATATCCTGATTTAATAGTATAACGACATGTTAGCGTATAATGCCATCCCCAATAATCTTGGCGATGTCTTATCGGGACGCGAATTGCCAAGATTAGATGAACATCACGGGCATCAAAATATTGATGGACCAAAATGTCATTCCATTGACCAGTTTGACTATCTATAAATTGGTCAACCGTCAAATTCGAAAATAGATGCAAATCCGACCGTATTGCAGGCCAGGGAATAATATCGGGAACCCATGGGTCCATCCAAATCTTAATCTTCCTACCATCCCCTACTTTCCTAATTAGACCTTTGGAAGCTAAAGGACGGGTAGAGATAATACTCTGTCACCCATATGATGATAGTGCCCTTAAAGGCGTCTCCATAATACATGTATCTTAATAATATTTCCTTTTTAGGACTTTAGGTAACAGTGAGTCCGAAAATTCTAATAACCGCCAAATCTATTTTGCCAGAAGAGATGAATTAAATTCTTCAAAGATCTGAAATTCCAGTCCCCCTTTGGATTTCGAGGTACATAAATCGACCTATTTTTTCCAATGTATACCCCTAGTAGATACTGAATTTGACCACCATAAAATTTCTATGGCCGACTAGATGGTATGTAGAACAGTCTTTGGAATTCTATAACAACTCATGACATAAGTCGGTAAAGATGTAAGAATTGACTTAATCAAGACCTCCTTCCCAGCTTTTGACAAAAATCGGTTAGACCAAGTAGCAATTCGTGCATGTAACTTGTCAGCAACAAATGCAAACACTTTCGCTTTAGAACCACCTAAATTCTCTGGTAGTCCTAAGTACGTTCCTAAACTACCTACATTGCGAATACTCAAAATTTGATGTACCTCGCTCTTCATTTCTGCCTCAACCTTCTTACCAAATTGTATGGAGGACTTATCAAAATTAATTTTCTATCCTGACAATGATTCATAGTCGGCCAGAATCTTAAGAATATATTCTGCCTCTGCTTTATTAGCTTGACAAAAAAATATTGTATCATCAGCAAACAGGATATTTGAAATTGTCAGACTATCTTTGGCAATTTTTATACCAGTAATAAACCTCTCCTGCACCGCCTTTCGCAGTTTTCCTATGTGCAAAGGATAAACTGATATGGCGATAAGGGGTCCCTTGTCGTAGCCTTCGCTGCGGAACTATTTTTCCACCTGGGTTTCCATTAATTATTATTGAATATCCAACACTCGTAATAAACCACATGATACATTTGATCCATTGATCACAAAATCCTAATTTTTTCATCAGTGAGGCTGAAAAATTCCACTTTACTCTATTATATGTCTTACTCATATTGGTTTTTATGGCCATAAATTTCCCACTAACAGAAATCTTTGCTTGTAACGCGTGAACCATTTCCTGTACAATCAAAATATTATCTGAAATCAACCAGCGTGCCATAAAAGCCGATTTCCTGGACAATCAAATATTCATCTTATTCAACCTTCTATCAAAAACCCCCGATGTGAGCAAATTATCCACTAGAGATATGAGATCTTCCTTAACTAACTCCCATGAATACTGGAAAAACAGAGCAGTCATTCCATCAGGACCCAGAGTTTTATGTGGGTTCATTTGGTAAAGAGTTATGTGTACCTCCTCCGCATTCGTGGGTCGCATAAGGAATTGGTTATCTAATTGTGTAACCTTCCTCTCCACATTGTCGATTACAACTGGCCCCACACCAATACTGGAAAAGAGATCTGAGAAATAGGCAGACGTTTCAGTCAATACATCTTACTCTTTCCCAACCCACTGACCTCGATTATTCAACAACCCAACTATCCTATTACACGCTCGCCTCTGTCGCACAATCGTATGAAAGAATTTAGTGTTCTCATCCCCTTCTTTCAACCATTTATTTCTACTCTTATGTTTCCAGTAGATCTCCTCCTTGATATAAGCCTGTTTAAGCTTTGCATTAGCTTCCTTTAAAGCGATAGCATCTATTGTTGTACTAGAAGTATATGCTTTTACCGCCCTTTTCCCATCTACTATTTCTTGTCGTCCCGATTTAATATTCTCACACCTCCAATGGGAAATCTCTCGGTGACATAACCTAATTTTCTCGACCAGAGATGTACTCGACCCTTGTCTAGTACTATGTTCAACTATATCTTTAAACTCGGATTTTCCTAACCAACGCTTGTCAAAGCAAAAATGTTTTAGTAGGATCGAATATGATTGATCTTTGAACCTTACTAGGATCGGCCTACGGTCCGAGCCTATCATATCCAAATATTGTATTTCTGATTTTGGAAATAACTCATGTCAATCCCCATTACCGTAAGCTTTATCTAAAACACAACGCTCAATCCCATTACTTCGAATCACTCTCCATGACCATGAATTTCCAATTTTCGGAAACTCCAAACAACCATAATCTCTTAACATTTGATTGAACGACATAAAAGAATATATATTTCTTAAAACACATCCTTGTTTTTCATGGTTTCTGTGATTTCATTAAAATCGCCACTAATTGTCCATGAGCCTACACGATTAAGACCCAATCTTGTAAGCCTTTCCCAGACATATGCTCTTTTAGATTGTACAGGTTCGCCATAAAAAAATGTTATATGTGATCTAATACCCATAAAATCTAAAGAAATATCTATCATATTTTTATCTTTATAGTTAATCAACATATTATGATTATCTTGGTAAAAAAGAGCTAGGCCTTCATTGGACCCTATCGGGTCAACCGTTATCAAATTACTAAAGCCCAAATGCCTTTGTAAATTTTCTAAAAGAATCAATTTATTTTTGGTTTCTGATATAAAAAAAAAGAAAATTAGGTTTACATTGTTTCCAAATGTCTCAAAGATAACTTATTGTAATTTTATTTCCTAAGTCTTGACAATTCCAACACAATAATTTTAACTTCATAAATTAAATTTCATGGAGCCTTTGTCTTGCTCCTTTGATTTACCCTCCTTAGGTTTGATGATTTTAGGAGTCTTCCTATGTGACATTGTACCCATTAGAGCCAACTTCCTGGTACTTACTCCCCTTAGAGGTGTAGTAATCATGGGTCCTTATTTAGCCGAACCTAAAGGTGGCTTCGGAAATTTTGCATCTTTGCCCTTTTGTATCTTGGCGTGTGCTTCCTAATTTATGTGAGCTTCCCCAGCCTCTAATATATCTATTTCGTGTACGTAGCAGCCTCCCGTGCAAGATCATCCAGAACCTCATCGGTTAATAAATCATCTTCATCCTCATTCAGTAAGTCATCTTCATCATCATCTCCATGCGGCTCCACATCTGATCCATGTGTTACCGAAACCTCGATTGTAGCTGAGCTAGTTCCTTGCATATCCGCATCTTCTAATAATTTATCAGCTTTATCCGTCTCCTCCAGTTCTGCTAGTACACCGCCAGAAACCTCTGAGGTCGACGAACCTTCTTTGTGGAAGTTGGTTCTGTCACCATTTATGTCCCAATATCCTGAAAAGAAATCAAGTATAAAGGAAAACTCAACTGACCAACAGACCCAAACTTATATATAAATATCAAAGTACTCGTCATCTATACCGTCTCAGGTAAGACAATTGGCGGCTGAGTTAAAGAAGGTCCTCCACCTCGCTTTTTCTCTCATTTCTTACCGTGCCAGATTTGGTCATTGCCGATAAATTCAATTGTTTATTACCACCTATGACCATGCCTTTGTAAGACCTATGACGATCCACCATTCCCACCTTCCTATTATCATCAATGTTAGACATTCGATTCTCGGGTTTGGATTTATAACAAAGCGAGACGTTGTGTGTCATCCTAAAACAGAGACTACAATAACCTTCCAATCTCCTATACTCAAACATCACTTTAGATTCACGTCTTTCTTCAAATTCTAAAATTGATGAGAAAATCAAAGGCCTAGAACAAGGTATCTCAATAAGAACCTGTCCTTTCTAGACATCAATACTTATCACTTTCCCCAAAGAACTAGCTACCAATCGATACACCTCCTTTACTCTATATTCAAATGGAATCCTTGTGATTCTAATCCATAATCTAATAAAATTAGGATGGTCCGCATCTGGCATGGCTTTCCAAGGAGCGTAAGAGACCATCTACCCATCAAAGTTGATCAAACCATTATCTAAAATTCTCACCATGTCAGATTCAGTTTGAAATTCAAACTGGAAACGACCGTTTCCTAGGTTTAGACCTTGCACCCATCCC
>JAKUCM010003983.1:0-30316 GCA_023374145.1 Lepidium sativum
GTAATGTATCGAAATCTAAATAAACAGAAATCAAAAGTATATTTTGAATATAATATGGATCATCATTATATACTGATTTTAGTATATTACATATATATATAAATATTATAAATGAATTTGCATATACAAATTAAACCATGATATGGATAAAATTAAGGTGAACAATATTACATATAAATATTATAAATAAATAATAACTACATCACAAATGTATTTTTCATATAGAAATACTTCGTGTAAACGTAATTGTGAGCGAGAGTATACGTATCTTGCAAAACATGGTGATGAAGGCGATTTCATTGCGATGTCAAATTTTCCAAAATAGTCTCCCTGATTATGATTCCGTCCGTGAATCGAAAGGGTTTTCATAGATCCCAATATAAGGTTTCTTTCGGCGATTTTGGGATGGGGTTCGTTTGATTTGATGTATGATTTTCTTCATTCTTTTCACGATATATGTTCCGTGAAAATTGAAGTCCAATGGAAGAGGGATTGTTCAAATCTCGTCATTGATGATGTTTAGAAGATTGGAATTTGTGATTGCACAATATCACAAGTTATGTTATCGGAATTGTTTCTTAGAAACCCGGATTTGATTTGTAGTTTTTATATACTTTAGTAAAGGATGGATCTCTGTAACTTTATTAGGGGATTTCATTCTGGATCTTTGATTTATTTGATATGTAGAATAATCATTATTATTCTAACCCAGATGTTGTTGATCTCTCTTTTCCTTACAGTATGATTCAGCGTGATGTGTTGTCAACATCTTGTAATACAATTAATGGGGATTCTTCTATGTTGATTTGCTTGTGTTGCAAATGGTTCACAGTTCTTTTATTGTGTTCGATTGATCTATGTATTCAGTGTTTCTTACTATTTTTTTATAACCTCACGTATTCTGTAATTTTTTATAGAATTGTGAGGTTAATATGGAAGTTTGATCTGCTTATGATCAATGCTAGATTGGTCAGGTTTATGATTCATTATGTCAAATGGTTTTCTGGAATCTTTGTCGCATTAGTGCTAGTACTAGTGTGAATATTATTTCTCTGCTGGTACTTTTAATGTGGAAGATCTCAATCTCTTTTGTTCAACGAGAGCAATTTTATTTTACAATGTATATTAATATTGATAGGATTCTTTTTCTCATTGCTCTCTACTATGTTGGATGAATTAGTGTTACAGATTTGGGATTATATCTTGATTGGTTTATGTTTTCAAGTGTAAATCAATATAATCGGGATTGGCTCATAATGACTAAGGTCTATCTATGTCTCCTTATGGGTTCTAGAGTGAGCTCTATTGTGCTTCACTTGGATTCTGTAATTAATTTAGTAATCGTTTTTTTAATTCTCCTGGATAAAGGTTACGATTTTCACAATATTTTGATAGCTCAGTCATATCAGCTAATTTTAAGATCATTAACGCTTATGTATATGCTCTTGATTTTGTTCATGTTCTATATAATTCATGAGTTGATGTTCTCTTACTTACACATTCTTTCTCACCTAGTTTTAACTCCTATATATATATATATATATATTTTTTTTTTTTTTTTTTGTGGTATCACTTATCTGGAAAATGTCACAATTGAACTTAGAGAAGCAGGTTCTGGAGGCTAGATCACAACCAATGAAGCTAAGAATCAAGGTGCCAGTCATTGACAACAAGGACCTCCTTGCAATGCTCCAAATTACTTCTTGGGAGATGCCTTAATCTGCATGCTCATGATATTGACACCTTGCTCTATATGATGCTTCGGTTCTGAAATATGGAAGGCAGACTTGAGGCCACAACTTGGGAAATGGCAGATTCCAATTTGAGTTCAAGTCTGAAAGAGATTTGAAGTATGTTCTCAAACTAAATGCGAGTAGGTTTGATGGTCGGATGATCACTTATGGGCCATGGAAAGCATTTGCAGATGCAACCTATCCTCACACAATCTGTTTTTGGGTATTGATTACCAGAATCCCCATTGAGTACAACATTATGGAAATCTACAGTCTTGTTGGTGGCTATTTGGGTCGTGTGTTGAAGGTCGATGTCAATAAGAAGAGGGTACTAATTGAGATACCTTGCTCCAAGACTCTTATCTTCTCTTCTTCGTTGGAATTTGCTTAAGGTCAGGAGTCACAACTTATGATCGAGTATCATAACTTAGAGGGCTATTGTCAGCTTTGTTATCAGATGACACATGATTTAAGTCGTTGTTGCAAGGTTCTGAAAGATTCAGCGGTCTGAGGGAAGGAAACCAAGGCAAAGTCTTCTCAGATGGGGCACATGCAGAGCTACAAAGGTGTTGTCATACATGGTAACAACACATATCACAATGAGAAACATGTTATTAATGTTACAAAGGAGAAATGACAGCCACTGATGAGGTAAAGAGACAAAGGAAAGAAAATTGCTCTGGATAAAAACCAGAACCATAAGGATGGCAGAGGAACTTCAAAATGAATCCTAGAGGAAGGAAGCCAGAGTAATGACATTGTTAAAACTCAAGACGCCCCTTATATGGTTTTCTTTGACAAAATTGATGTTGGAATGACAAGTGGAACTGGTACTCTTCATTTTGAGAAAGTTTGTTGACCATTGTTCCAGAATGAGGAAGATGAAGGGTTCTTTGGGTCTGAACCAATGACATAGCAGATTGCTCTAAAGGATGTAGGTATGGAGATGGAATTGATCCAGAAACTGACAGTTTAATGGATGATGATGAGGAGGTTGAAGATGTCGTTGAAGAGATGGCGTATATGGCTGAAGAACTCCAAGAATCAGCTGAGTTCATCAAACTTTATGAGTTAAGGGAACATAATAAGGAACGTCTAGAAGTAGTTGAAAAGATCACAAAGCTGCCACCTTTTCCAAGCAAACCACCTTCGAGACCGGCAACACCACTGCGTGAAGTGAGCACTCAGAAGATGATGTCGTTTGCAGCCATGTCACCTCGGCCTAATCCGAAGGAGAATAAGGCAAAGTCGAAGCTTTCCAAGGAGTCAAGCAAAAACTCAATGAAGTTTTAATTTTTAATGTGAAAAACCCTTAGTTGGAATTGTCAAGGTATTAGCAACAAGGTTACAATAAGTTTTCTTAGAAATATTTGGAAAAAATATAAACCAAAGTTTTTATTTCTTTCTGAAACTAAGAATAATTTATATTTTATGAAAAAAAATTCAAGCTCATTTAGGATATAATGCAATGATTATTGTTGATCCAAATGGTCGTAGTGGAGATTTGGCTTTATTAAATAATGATTTGTTAGAGGTTATACTCAGTCACAAAGATAATAGAATGATTGATATATCTTTGACGGTTAAAGGCCAGCACATAAATATAACATTTATTTACGGTAAACCCAATCAGAATCATAGAGAAGAGGTATAGGAGAGACTAACTAGGATTGTAATAATCTGTGATACTCCCTGGTAGTCATTGGAGATTTCAATGAACTCACCAGAAATCATGACAAACAAGGACAAATTCGTAGGAATCCAAATTCCTTTATATATTTCAATCGAATGATTCAAAATTGTAGATTGGTGGAGTTTCCTAAATTGAGAATATATGGTCTTGGAGGGGGGTCAGAAACAACAGGGTTGTTAGATGTGTTTTAGATAAAGCTTTCAGTAATGAGGATTGGCTTGAGATTTTCACATTATCTAAGTCGAATATCTAGAGATTATAGGTTCGAATCGTTGACCAACTCATCAACCATATAGATGTCAAAATAAAGTTTGATGTTATCACATTGGTTAATGGCTTTTTAAGCTCTGAATCCTTTGAACAAGGATTAAATGATATTAATATCTGCCTGATACGGGAAAAGGCCAGACCAACTACATTGACAGAATTTAGACCTATTAGTCTATGCAATGTGGGTTATAAAATTATAGCCAAATTATTATGTAACAAACTAAAACAGTAATGCCAAAATCAATATCAGAAACCCAATCCGCCTTTGTATCTGGACGACCAATCTCTGATAACATTATGATTACGCAAGAAATGTTTCATGCCCTTTAGACTAATAAAGCGGTGAAAGGAAAATTTATGGCCATTAAGACTCATATGAGTAAAGTCTATGACCGTGTTGAATGGACTTTAATTGAAAGTCTTCTGCTCAAGTTTGGGTTTAGTGAGAACTAGACGAAATGTATTATGCATTGTATTACTAGTTTGAATTATTCTATTTCGATTCTTGGAGAACCAAAAAAGAAAATTTCGACCTCAGAGAGGGCTCAAACAAGGGGATCCTCTGTCCCCCTATATTTTTATATTATGTATGGAGGTTTTGATTTCAAGATTATTGACATTAGAGATTGGTGACGGTCGGTCCACAGCGGTGTGGAGAGATCCATGGATCCCAGATACTCATTTGAGACCTACAATTGGTTTCGATCCGAAAGTTTATCCAGATCTTACTGTGGAGCAATTTATTGATCCTCAGACAAGATAGTGGCGAGAGACTATATTACGATAATATTTCATCCCGTCAGATGTCCAATTAATACTGGGATTACCTATATCATATAGAGTAAGATCTGATTACTGGGAATGGCATTATACCAATATAGGACGATATACAGTCAAGTCAAAATATTATACTGAGGAGAATAATTCTCTGCTTGAGACTGGCAGACATGGTCCGAATTTTTTGGCACTATAAAAGAAGATATGGAAGCTTGATTTTTCGAATATGATTAAACATATCATTTGGTAAGCGTTATCTGTATGTACTGCGGTGAAACATAATCTTATTAGTCGGGCAATCAATTGTGATTCTAAGTGTATTAGATGTGGAATGGAAAATGAATGTCCCCCAACAATACAAACTTGGGCATTGTCGTGTGTGCCATCCGCAATTGATGTTTTCTGGAGAATCAATTTGGTATAATCTTGATTACCTTTTTTCGCGTATCCTGGATTCTCTTGATGCAAAATATTTCCATGGATAATCTATTTTTTATAGAGATCAAGAAACGATGATTGTTTCTCTGGCGTAAGTAAAAGTCCCCATAGGTGCTAGTTCAAGCTTCTTAAGATGCTTTAGAATGGTCTAAAGCGAGGGGCCCAAGTTTTTCTTGTTTTTAGACAAGAGCCCATTCTTCCGATGCACCTTGGTCGGTGGTTTTTTATTCCATTGTCCAACAACCCGGCCTTCACCGGCTATAAATGTTTTGTCGATGGGTCATGGAAGAGCACGCAGAGATTTGGTTGTTTTGTTTTCCATATTCTTTTTCTGGAGCCTCCATGAGAGCACGACGAATTCGGGAAGCTTATCTGCTCTGTATTCGGAGGTGGAAGCGTTGCTTTGGGCCATGGAGTCTTTGATATATCTTTAGTTCTTGGAAGCTGATTTTTTCTTCGGATTTTACGGATATAGTGATGATTATGACAAGTCCAGAGAATGGCCGGCTTTCCAAACCTACTAGAAAAACTTTCTCAGGTTGAAATCACTTTTCCATATATTTTCTCTCCATGTAATTCTAAAATTTCTGAACCATAAAACCGAGATCTTTACTCGTTCACTTAGAGTATCAGTTAATAGTTAGTGTTTGTGACTTTTTATACTTCTGTTTTTTTTTAATTAATATATAAGTTGTTGAAAAAAAAAATTTCGTGTACAAGGTGATCATCATATATTTGGCGTTCAAAATTATGAACCGGACATGCCGGTATAACCGATCGTTTCATGGGTACCAGGTGCAGTTGTTAAAACCCTTATGGTTTATATCGTTATCGAAAGAGGGTTTCTGGTTGCCGGAAAGAAGTTTTTGTCTCTCACTCACCGTCACAGCTTCTGCCCCCTCTCGTCCTCTTCTCCGTCGGAAAGAATCTCCAGATAAAACCGAATAAGCAGGCATGGGGAGAGAGAGAGAGGAGCCGGCGGAGAGAGTAATTGACTCGGTTGTTCCATGGATGAGAGGTCCGATTGACGTCAGTAATGTGGAGAACTGTGCTCTCGAAATCCTCCCTTGCCTTGATCCCAGGTAACACCGACGGCTATAAGTTTTTTTCGTTCTGATTGGAGTATGTCTATGACGGCATTTTGTTTCGTAGCGTGAGTTTTGGAGCTTTGAGCTGAAAATTTCGTAGCTATGTGCTTTTAGCTAGAAGTAAAATGAGTTCATGTTGCCTGAATCAATTTTTATGTCCTTTTCTTGGATGTTTTTGGTAATCAAGGTCAAAGGAAGTACAGAGTTGTCATTGCTATCGCGAAATCCCTGATAGATAAATTGATTTAGCCTATATGTTCGTGTTCATATGCTTATGATATAAGAGCAGCATAAAGTATCAATGTATCATGTATATACACAACACTATACCGTGTGTAAATAATGCCAAAAAGGATATAAACGAAGTAAAATACTCTCAAATCTGTTTAGATGTATATGGATTGTTGTTAGATCACTTTCTTGTTTAAATTTTTATCATTCTTTACAGTACTCAGATGAGTGAGAACTGTTTTTCATAACCTGGCTCGTGTTCTATGCCTTATTTCTCGTTTTAAATCTTCTCTGCGATAGGTTGAAGGACGCATTGGAGAATATGGGCATATCTTCATTTTTTCCAGTTCAAGTTGCAGTTTGGCATGAGACAATAGGTCCAGGTGGCTTTGAAAGAGACATCTGTGTTAACTCTCCAACAGGAAGTGGAAAGACTCTGTCTTATGCTTTACCAATTGTACAGATCTTGCATCACGTGCTGTGAGATGCCTCTGTGCTTTAGTTGTATTGCCCACTCGTGATTTAGCCTTGCAGGTAGGTTCCCACTTAAGTTCTACAAAAATACATCAAACTCTATTTCGCAAGCATATGGTGTACTGAAGTGTTCCTTTATGACATTACTAAGATTAGGTTAAGGATGTGTTTGATGGTATAGCCCCAGCCGTGGGATTATCTGTTGGTTCAGCTGTAGGTCAATCTTCTATAGCTGGTGAAATCTCACAGCTCATCAAGACACCTAAACTTGATGCGGGAATATGCTATGATCCTGAGGATCTATCCCAACATCTTGAAAATGCTGTAGACATATTAGTAGCAACACCTGGAAGGCTGATGGACCATATCAACAACACCAAGGGCTTTACGCTTGAGCACTTGCGTTACCTTGTATGAAGAGCACCCAGATTTCTTTTCTTAGTTAACCTTGGTCTTAGTTTTTAATTTCTTTGATAAAGGTAATTGTTTCAGGTTGTTGATGGAAACCGACAGATTGCTTAGGGAGGCATATCAATCCTGGCTACCAACAGTTCTGTAACTGACTCAGGCTCTGACGATGGCCTATTTCCTTTATCTACCGAATTCGTTCCTTCCCCTTTTGGTTGTCTGCAGACTGTTCGTAGACAGTGAGTTCATCTTTAGAACATAATTCTTTTGTTATACTATAGTAGTCACATAATAACCTTAGCATATTAAAAGCTGTAGTTAAAACTGATTAAATGTAACTAATGTGATGCTTACTTCAAATCCACAGAAGTGTGGACAGAGGTTTCAAGGGTAAACCATACCCAAGGTTGGTTAAGATGGTATTATCAGCTACACTACAACTTGACCTGCATCACCCGTTATTCATGACAACTGGAGAAAGTCGATACAGACTACCTGAGAAGCTGGAATGTCTTAGACTGGTATATATGTGTGTTTAATAAGTCAGTTCTCTTCAAGTTTATGCTTTAACATGATATTTTCTGCAAAAGCTTAACTCCACAGTTTGCTTCTCATGTTTTTAACAGATATGCGAAACAGGGTTGAAGCCTGTATACTTAGTTGCTCTCCTAAAATCATGGGAAGGTGAGAAGTGTATTATTTTCACATCATCTGTAGAGACAACTCGTCGTCTGTGCAACTTACTCAATTTTTTTGGTGACCCAAAGATAAAAGCAAAAGAGTATTCAGGCGGTCTTAACCAATCAGTTCGGAGGTAGTACTTGGATCTCTTACATTACTAGTAGTCTAGTAGCACGGTGTTCTGTCTTTGGTAACCATAACAAGCGAACTTTGCTCATTTATGTAATAACTGTTGTATGCAGTAAAGAACTAAAGGCCTTTAGGAAAGGTGATATTCAAGTTCTTGTTGCATCTGATGCTCTAACTCGAGGAATGGACGTGAAAGGGGTAACAAATGTTATTAATTATGATATGCCTCCATTTGTAAAGACCTTCATCCACCGTGCTGGACAGACAGCTAGAGCTGGCCAGGCTGGCTGTTGCTTTACATTGCTGAGTAATCATGAGGTAAACATTTTTTCTCTATATATGCTTGTCCATTTCTGTGTAAACACAAGCTAGATGTAACTCGGATCGTGGATAATAAGGTAAAGTAGTGTCTGTAACAGAGAAAAAAGTTACAGTTTCAGAATCTTGTGCTCATCTGACGAAACCATTAATCTCTTAGGATAATTGTGTAGGACAATTGCTTGAAACCCTCTTATCTGATTCTCTGCTTCTTGTTGCCGTATTCAGGTAAGGCGTTTCTCAAAGCTGCTGAAGAAAGTTGGGAATGAATCATGTCCTATCTATCCAATCCCGCCCGCTTCATTTGATTCCATTCGTGTCACTTACAAGCCTGGTACTTTCCTGCTATGTTCCGACATTATGGATGTAGAATTAGGAGATTTATGAAAGTTTGTCAGTAAATAGGAAACATTTTTAAGGCCATTAAATTTCTTTAACTAAACATTGGTAATGATGAAGTTGTTTCTCATTTCAGCTCTAGAGAAGCTAAAGGAATTGGTTGAGTCAGAAGCACCGAAGAAAGGAAGACAAGCTTATAAACATAATTCAAGAACCGGAAAGGCTTAAATAACAAACCGATATACGCTTCAGTCGGGTCAAGTTCTCTAGTGGCTCGGATATGGTCTTTTTGTGATACATGCTTCAGTCAAAGCAGGATATATTGGGTTGAGATATCTCCTTGCGTAAAATTGTTCCTTGAGAAGAATCCAATTGTATCATATGGATGAAAACAAAATTCTAGTATAATGCTTCCTCACAAATTTTGAAATTATTTGTACTCGTTTTTTACTTACCGTCTTAGTTAGTGGATCACTCAAAACCAAAACTATTTCGTACTAGCCAATTATATTCTTGGAGACCCAACGTTTGATCTTTAGTCTGTAGTAACTAAATCCCGAATTTACTACCGCCACTTTTGGTAAGTTAGTATGATTGAGATAATAACTTTTGAATCGCATAAAATTCAATAGAATGTTTAATCTGCGTTATACATGTGCGAGAGCTAAATATGTGGAACCAGGAAAGTGGTAGCCTGGTGGGAGTCATAGCATCTTACATTACTTAAAGGACAATCGTATAAATATATATACACTTTAAAGAAAACTAATATCGAGGAACAAAGATGTGATATGATCCTTAAATCTCCCTCGGAGATGAGTGTATTCGTCCCCAGACCTGTAAGTATACTCTATCATATTCCCAGAATCAATGGCTCTCTCAAAAGGTTTCACACGGCACACTCTTAGACCACCTCCAACAATTAAAACCCCATTAAAAATTCTTAACATTTTTAATGCAAATAATGATTTTTTTATAAGTTAAAAACTCTAATATTGGTTTTAATTTTTTTGGGATTCCAATGGTAAAACCCACTTGAGGTTCTTATGAAATGATATTTTTTTAAAAAATTATAAATCTTAAGAAGTCTAATTGCAACTTTGAATGCTATCTAATGAAGTAATGATGACCAATCCCCATTTATGCTAAGTTTCTAAGTACAACTTGGTTGTGATTAGTGCATTTTACAATTACTTACGCTAAATTCATCGACATCTACAAGAAGGAACATGAGAGAAAGATGTTTCTTTGAGAGCTTGTAGTAGATTTAGTTTAAAAATGGTGGAGATTTCACTGTCTACAAGAAGTGAAACAAGTTAATTAATCAAGGTTAATCATAACTAGTAGCTTGTAGATACAAAGACAAAGACACATTGATTTGTGTAGTACAAAACTCACCATTCAAAATCACAGCCCGCAAATTGACAAGAGAAGGGATCTCATTCATAGACTTGACCTTATTCTTTCTAGCATTGAGCACCTATAATATCAAAACAGACGTTACTCGTTTTCTGTCAAAAGAAAAGCTTATACACATTCATATGCAAGTAAGCAAAGATGATAGTAAAGAGAAAAAAGCATTGAGAACCAAAAATGATATAAGTGAAACTTGTCGTAAGCTTAGTTAGTGCTTCAATTCCATTTAAACTCTGCAGTTTATTTTCCATAACCGAAAGCCACTTCAAATTCACACAAGACTTGAGTCCCTAAAACCAAATCAAACATGTGAGAAGTCTCCATCCTTGAAGTTCATGTACTACTTTCCTCCATTCCAATGCTCCCATTTTTTCCAATCTGAAACAAGAATCTGAGAGTTAAAATGAATCAAACACAAACGCATAGCAAGCGAGAAGAACTTAAACAAGTTATTACACATAGATTCATACATAAACAATTGCTAATGGTATTAACAAATCCTAAATCCAATAATTCCAATTGGATCCACAAGTTGCTGAGTTTATATCTAAAACAGAGAAGTTCTTCAATTGGGATATCAATCAAGAAATCTTATCCAAGCTAAATGCATTAGTACGAAGAAAAAAATGGCAACTTTGAGAAACTCCACAAGGTAGAGATCATTGTCCAAGCCATTAACAGAGACGCAACATATCAAATTCAATTGCAAATTACAAGAAGAAGAAAAACTGAGACTTTTGAGGTACCCAAAAGATCAAGCTTGAATTTTTAAATAAATTTATTTCCCAAACTAGGGAATCTCGAGCTTCAATTGCAAAATCGACTAAAGTAGTAGTACGTACCAATTGGGCAAAACTAAGAAAAATGAAAACTTTAAGAAACATAAACAAATTTGAGCTCAAATTCAATTATGACTCAAAAGCAAACTTGTGTCTGCTTTCAGATTCAACATAAATTTGAGTTAGATTCGCAAAATTCTGAAATCTCTCAAACTCATGAAAGAAAGGAAGATGAATTAAAAGGAAGAAGAGATTGAGTCTCACAAAGGAGCGGAGCACCAGTCTCACAAAGATCTAGTAGACGACAAGAGATGTTCCAAAGAGACCACAAAATCGATTTTTGCTGATTTCCTCGTAATCCCCGATGGCACGGATGAGCATAACCCACAAGTCGCCGATGCACAGCACGAAGCTAAGCAGCACAACATAGTTCATGAATCTCATGCTTTCCCCTCTCTTTCTCCCTTCTCTTCCACATAATAAGAATCATTTCTTAAAGTTTTAGAATAAGAAGCGTTTCTAAACATAATCATCTCTTTTGATTTATTTAAAATCTATTAATTTTAAGAACCCTCTAAAAACTTTTTTAACAATCCTCGTTGGAGGTGCTCTTAGGAGTCTTCAATATCTCCTCGTTATTAGGCTTATCTAAATCCCTCACGATTTTGTCAAGCCTTGTGAACGCTTCCTATTTTGTAACATTGTATTGCTCCATATAATATTTAATGGCATTAGTAACATACCATCTGCTCATGTCAGCCTGTTAGATGCATTACTAGCTAATCATGTTTTGATCACTAATCAGAAATGTATGGTCATATATATCATTTTTTGTTACCTCATACCCAATTATGTCATTCATTAGATGATCCTTTTTAGCATGATGTTCAACGAAGTTTGGTCTTGATTTTAGCCACATGTAACCTTGTTCCCTAGCAATTTGCCCCAAACCTAGAAAATTGCATGCTATACCTACATACATCGTTACTTCGATTCCCCCAATCTCTAAATACTCATCAAATGTGGGCACGACCATGTCTCCTTGTGTCCACTTGGTAAAGCAAAGGTTTCCTCTTAGGTATGTCTTGAACTGTTGCTTATTAATTAAAAAAGAATGTTAACGTCTTATTATGATTTTGATCTTTGGATGATACTATTTATTAACTTAACAAACAAGGAAGAGAAGACATGAGATGAAAGGTAACCAAACACACTCGGTTGTACATACGAAGAACTAACCGCATTAAGATATAGTTAAGAAGGGATGAGAGCGACTAAGTAGTCTCTAGTCACAAAGGAGCTGTTGGTAAGGACCGCTGGATGATAAACAGGTTTTGCGGTGTTTTCTCAAATACCAAACTGTCTATTTAATCAATTGCAGTACAGTATGGTGTCAATCCAATGGGAGAGTAACTAGAAATCAAGATATAATCTACTTATTCTAATCTAAGCCAGATTCAGTTTTAGCGAGTGGTTATCTATCCTAAGTGACAACGAAATCTTAAAACAAAATGCTAAAAACGAAATAGAGTATTAGAATGTAAAAACAGAGCATTAAAAGTAAAGTAATAGTGAAACTAAAAATCAAGTGCAACACGAAATCTCAACCTAAAGCAGAGTATTAAATTCACGAAAATTCAATAGAGGAAAAACGGGTTCTCGAGGTTTAGGATCAATGATTAGGGTATTCCTAGGGGTTCTAGACTTATCTATCAACCTATTTAGATGACCTCTAAGCAAGGAATCACAAAGTAATCACATTCGCTCTCGCGCAATGGGACCTCTCCTAAAAGACAACCTGACTTGACTCTCGCCCAACGATTGGAAATTCAAGAGGCCTTAAGTATGGACCTTACAAAGCCTAATAACACCCTAGACAATCAATCTCTTGAGCTAGGAAGATGCTATCTTAATTTAAGCATGTTCAAGTGATTCCCCAAACGCCTCTCGGGGGGGGATTCACCAAGAGATCGAATTTCAATTGATCAGAAAGAAACAAGCATTAAGAACACTTAAACTAAAGAGATCTAAGACCTTAATTAAACATAAATAAATCTAGAAATCCCTAAGTTTTCCCCTAATCTCACCCTTTCCTCAAGAACCCTAGACTAACTTACTCAGAATTCATGAAATAAAACATAAACTTAAAATCGAAATCTAATTGCATAAAACTTAAGTATGAAAAATCGTAAATGCCTTAGTAAAATAAGAGACTCGAAAATTGCTAGAAAAGATTGTATATTGAAAGTAGAAATTCTAGTACAATTTATAGATCAAAAGATCTTAAAGAAAAAGGAAAAATACTTAAAGAGAAAAAGGGAAAAATTCCCTAGAAAGAAAAATGGGAACTTCCTTTTAAAAGTTAAAAGGAAATTTCTTTAAGAAACAAAAATAGAAAAAGACCTAAAAGATAATTGGGCTTGCACAAAGGGGCTTTTGATAGGCCTTTTTCGCAGAGAAGCCCAAAGAATCAATCTTCGTCCAAAGTCTTAGTTCTGGCCCGTAAAGGCACTCGACCAAGTGATGGTCGAGTGTCATGCTCGAGTGTCGGAGTCTCAAGTGACAAATCTTCTAGTTTGCATCCTGAACTTCAACCTTAGGCCAGATGATTCCTCATTGGTCTTCTTGTAATCCGAAATACTCCGTGATAAGCTCCAAAAAGTACCTAAAAGTCCCTTTTATGCAATGTATGCAATGCCCGATACTAATAATGCGATTTATGCTAAAAAGAACTTAAAACAATGATAACAATGCAAGTATGAATGCAAAACATGCTAAATAATGGTCCTAAAATGTGGTAAAATGCAGACACATCAACTCCCCCAAACTTAGTCTTTGCTTGCCCTCAAGCAAATATGCATCGAACTAAGAAGGAAGAGAAGTTGCTAACAATGGGAACCGAGTTTGAGAAGGATGATTCTATATTCACCTTATGCTTTTCTTTTTACTTAGCTAGTTGAACCTACGGAAGCATCTTATGCAATGTATCTCAAGCCCCTAATTTGGAAAATAGAATTCGATTATGAGGTAACAAATCAGGTTCTTTTCGAGACACAACCTAAGTATCGGTTTCAAAGGTTAATGATCTACCAATCAGTGTTCAAGAGGGAAAAAACGTAAGTCTAAGAGTTCACTATGGTTACTAGCCAATCAACCTAGCAAGTCTACCTATCTAGCAAGATGATTCCCGAAACTCTAGACTCAATCCTATATGAATGCAATGCAGCTACATGAACACTCTGTTTTTGACTTATGCATTTTCGATTTTTTTCAAATTTTTTTGGTTTTTCTATGCCTTAGATGTGATGCAAATGGTCAAATGCAAGAATAAAAACTAAGAACCACAGAAAACAAAGTCAAATATCCTCTAGAACCCTCCCCCAACTTTAAGTCACACAGTCCCTTGTGTGTATAAAAGTCCGAAAGAGGATCCTAGACCAGCAAGTCAAGTGAAAAATATGCAAAAGCAAGCCAAGTAAAAGAAATTTAAAAGCAAGTCAATTGAAAAATATGAAATGGTATTTATAATGAAAGGAATGGGTTTTTGTACCTCTTAATGATTCCAGTAATCGGCTGCCACATTTCGCATGAGCTCCATGTAGTGGTCATTATGCCTTTGACGCTCGAGCTCAGCTTGCTAGAGCGTGTCCGTCGAGTGTTCGGAATGCTCGACTGATTGGTGCTCGAGCGGTTGGCTCGAGCTTGCTCCTGCTGCATCGAATGGTCTTCTGTATGAGAAGGCTGCGGGGTTTGCTGAGGAACGTCGAGCTGGTGCGGGTTGGTGTTGCCTCTCACGATTCGTGGATATGCAGGCTCTTCTTGGGCGAATAGTTGGTGGTGGTGGTGGTCCGCTGTTCCTTTCTAGAGCTGCTACTCTCCTACTTAGATCATCGTTTTCTTGCCTTCTAGCTTCGTCGCTAGCAGTCAGCTTCTTCACCTTCTTCATCAACCATTTGTTCATTTTCTGCAACAAGCCTATGTGCTTGTGTGCTTCTCGAATCGGTTCTCCTTGACGAGGTGGCATCGTGTATTCTTCAAAACAATATGCCTCGGGATCCACCTCATCGCTGTTTGTTGGAGATGAACTCTGCTGAGGGCCATTGGGATCGTACAAGGCTTCTAGAGGCGGATTGAAATCCATGTTGTGCCCCATTCTTATTGTCGTGTACTCCCTGTTTGGCAAGAGTAGAAAAGCGTTTGGTCTAAGTAAATGATGGAAAGAGTAAAGGAGCTTACCTCGAACTTCCGTCGTAGACAAAAATTGACTCCTCCTTAAGTGATCGATGTTCATGAACCGAGGGTCAGCCCATTGTGTCTCATTGATTGGCACATTACATCTTTCCAGAATGCATGTGACAAGTCCGCCAATGGTGATCTTTCCATCACGACCTCCAGTTTTGTTATCCCTTGCCCAATCTCGGTATGTGACCAATTGGTTAGCAAATTGGATGGTTAATCCAGCATTGTTTCGATCTCCAATAATCGGGGATCCGTCGCTCTTTGTACCAACAATGTCTTTAAGAGCAGTCACCAACATCTCCATTTCTCCTAGATTAATTGTTCCAGTAGTAAAACGTGAGAAAAATGTATTTGCTAGGATTGTTCGAAAATACATCAAAGCCGGGTTTCGGATCAGCGATGCCTTAGATCGGGAGGATGAGAATCTGCTCCTTGTTGATGCAATCGACCTCCACACATCATCCAACTCAGCTCTATCAAATTCTGGTCCATAATTTTCGGACTCGGCCTTTGGGAACTCGAAGAGGTCCCTAAGTGCTTTGAATGTCATTCGATAGTCCCTTCCTCTTATTGCAAAGGAGATGTAACCGCCACCTTGCTTTTCTTGGAGACTCTCGTTTTCAGCATCGTATAAAACGATCTGAACAATCGCCAAAAACTGAAGAGTCTCTTCCTTGTATGCTCTTTGTGGATACTGCACAAACGTGGACAGCCCACAATTTTGCAACATGAGATCTACATCTCTTGTTATCCCCATTGCGGTCAGCGCTTCCTTGCATGGATAGCGGGTGCCTAGAAAATCCATCCTTCGCAGATCGCTTAGTGCTCTTGCCGAGTTATGTCTCTCCTTCATCTCCTTCTCTCTTTTTCCGGCAAGGATTATCTCCCTTGCTTCCGCCGCCTCTCTTTCGCCATATCCATCTTCACGGAGTGTTTCAGCAGCAAGGTCCGGGTCCAATTCGTCTTCATCCATGTATTCTCCTCTTTCTTCCGACTCATTCTCAGATTGTACTTCCATCCTCCTCTTCTCCTTTCTGCCGGGTTTGCTTGCGGCCATAGAAGACTCTCCTTGGGAAGGATTGCTTCTTGATCGAGCATTATTTTTGGCTATAAGGCGGAGGAGGTTGGCTTTGTTTGATTTGCCGTCTGTCATGGTGAAAGTAGGTCGAAGGAAGAGCAAATTTTTGGACACTCGAACAAGACACTCGAGCAGAGGTGATCGAGTGTAGTAGATGAACAAAAAGAGAGACGATTTGCTTCTGTAAAAAAGAGAACAACTAGAGAGAAATGTTAGAGAGAGAATGTATTTCGTGTGAATGAAAGGAGAGAGACTCCTCCTCCTTTTATAGAGGAGAAAAGCATGGGGGAGCCTTTTCAAATTCAAAATTTGAACTTGGATTAAATCAAATCTTTTTGAATTAAATGGAAAAGATATTGCATTAAAGAAAGATTTAACCCATTTTTTGGAGTAAATGTCTCTCCTTTCTCAGCTTTTGGCAGTTATAGGCTTTGGAGGCATGTGAATAGGCATGAAGGCGGGACGCTCGAGCCTGACACTCGAGCAGGTTTGGTCGAGTGTCAGTCTGCCAAAAGCTGGCTGATGCTCGAGTGGGACACTCGACCAGGCGTGGTCGAGTGTTGTCCCATTTTGTCGGTTTTGACCCCACTTGTCCCATGTGGGCCCCATTTTCCTGTAAAAGAGACCCAAAAAACCTTCCAAGTGCATGTAAGTCGAAATAGATGCAAGTAAAAATGAAAAATAGCAAATTTGTAAAGAAAATATGCGAAAAGGAAGAAATTGAATGTATATATAGAGGATACCTTTGGGATTGCCTCCCAACTGCGCTTGTTTATAGTCTCAAGCTCGACTTCCTCCTATTTATTGGAGAGGAGGTGGTTCATCGAGCAGAACCGAAGTTCCCTCGGGAATCATGCTGTTGGCCAAGTACGGCTTTACTCTATGACCGTTTACAGTGAATCCTTCTCCATTGCTATTGGCTAAAGTGACTGCTCCATAAGGTAAAACTTGTAGTACTTTGAACGGACCAGACCACTTTGATCGCAGCTTTCCGGGAAATAGCTTGAGTCTTGAGTTAAAGAGAAGCACTTGATCACCAACTTTGATTGTTTTCCGCTGGATCTTTTTGTCGTGAGCTGCTTTTGTTCGATCCTTGTATACTTTTGAGCTGTCGTATGCTTCGAGTCTTATTTCTTCGAGTTCATGTATGTCCATTTGCCTTTTTTCTTGCGCTGTCTTGATTCCGAAGTTCAATAGTTTGGTTGCCCAAATTGACTTGTACTCTATCTCAACTGGTAGATGGCAGGATTTTCCATAGAGCAATTGAAAAGGTGTGCGGCCAATAGGTGTTTTGAAAGCAGTCCTATAGGCCCAAAGAGTATCATCCAATTTGGCGGCCCAATCACGCTTTGACAGCCCAACTATCTTCATTAAAATCGATTTGATCTGTCTATTAGAGATTTCAACTTGTCCGCTGGTTTGAGGATGATAAGGAGTTGCCACTTTGTGTTTAACCCCATGTTTCCTAAGCAAATTCTCGAAAACCTTGTTGACAAAATGGGATCCTCCATCGCTAATCACAACTCTTGGCACACCAAATCTGGGAAATATAATGTGTTTGAAGAGCCTATGTACCACCTTTGCATCGTTTGTAGGAGCTGCAATAGCTTCTACCCATTTAGAGACATAATCCACAACAACCAAAATGTAACTGTTTCCTAAAGAAGGAGGCTTAAATGGTCTCATGAAATCGATTCCCCAACAGTCAAACACTTCTATCTCCAAGATCGGATTCTGCGGCATCTCATTCCTCTTGCTTATACTGCCCATTCTTTGGCAGCAATCACATCTGGATATGAACTCTTGGCAGTCTTTAAAAATCGATGGCCACCATAACCCGGATTGAAGGATTTTTTGTGCTGTTTTGAACGCAGCAAAGTGTCCTCCATAAGTAGATCCATGACAGTGTTCCAAAATTCCATTGACTTCCTCTTCTGATACACATCTTCTGAATAGTCCATCAGATCCTTGCTTGTAGAGATAAGGCTCATCCCAAAAATACTGCCTTACATCCCTGAAGAATTTCTTCCTTTGATGATAATTCAAGGTTTTAGGCAGTTCTCCTCCGACCAAATAGTTTACCAAGTCGGCATACCATGGTAAGCATGTTCCCACAAACTTCGATCCGATCGAAAAACGTCTTCTTTGTCTGTGGGTTCGACACTCGAGCAGGTGGTGCTCGAGTGTCATGGTCGAGTGTTCGGTGGAAAAACTCAACAGTTGCTCTTCAGGCATAAAATCATTCATTGGAAGGGTTTCTTCAACCTGTATCCTTGATAAGTGATCAGCAACACCGTTTTCAACCCCTGGTTTATCGACTATCTCCATGTCGAATTCTTGCAGCAACAAAATCCATTTAAGCAGTCTAGGCTTAGCATCCTTCTTTTTCATCAAGTATCTTAGAGCTGCATGATCAGTATGCACAATAACTTTTGATCCAACCAGATAGGACCGGAATTTCTCAAAGGCGAACACGACTGCGAGCAATTCCTTCTCTGTGGTGGCGTATTTCACTTGGGCTTCGTCTAGTGTTCTACTAGCATAGTAGATCACATTCAGTTTCTTATCAATCTTCTGTCCCAGAACTGCTCCAACAGCATAGTCACTAGCATCACATATTATCTCAAAAGGGAGATTCCAATCAGGTGCTTGGACTATTGGTGCTGTTATCAAGGCGTCTTTAAGTTCGAGAAAAGCCTTGAGGCATTCCTCGTCAAAGACGAAATCCGCCTCCTTGCAAAGGAGACGAGTCAAAGGTCTAGCAGTCTTCGAGAAGTCCTTGATGAATCGCCTATAGAATCCTGCATGTCCCAAGAAACTCCTAATGTCTTTGACAGTTTTCGGCGGCTGCAACTGAACCATAACTTCTATCTTAGCTTTGTCGACTTCAATGCCCCTTTCAGAAATCTTATGACCTAGGACGATCCTTTCTTTCACCATAAAGTGGTATTTCTCTCAATTAAACACTAAATCCGTCTCAACACACCTAGATAGAACCCTGCACAAGTTTGACAAACAAGAGGAGAAGGAAGAACCATAGACAGAGAAATCGTCCATGAACACTTCGACCATCTCCTCAATCAGATCCGAAAATATAGAAGTCATGCAACGTTGAAAAGTAGCAGGTGCATTACAAAGACCAAATGGCATTCTCCTATATGCAAATGTACCATAAGGGCAAGTAAAGATTGTTTTTTCCTGATCATTTGGATGTATAGGGATTTGGAAAAATCCACTATATCCATCAAGGAAACAATAATATGAATGATTAGCCAACCTTTCAAGCATTTGGTCGATGAATGGCAAAGGATAATGATCTTTTCTAGATGTAGAATTAAATTTTCTAAAATCAATGCACATTCTATGTCCTGTAATAGTTCTAGTTGGAATCAAATCATCATTTTCATTTCTAATGACAGGTGACCCCTCCCTTTTTAGGCACACAATGCACATGAGACACCCATTTACTATCAGAAATAGGATAAATTATATCAGCATCTAACAGTTTTAAAATTTCCTTTTTAACGACTTCCTTTAAATTCGGATTCAATCTCCTTTGAGGTTCCCTGCTAGAATAAGATTCATTTTCAAGGTGAATTCTATGTGTGCATAAATCGGGAGAGATCCCTCTAATGTCAGACAGTGAGTATCCTAAAACTTTTCTAAATCGTCTTAATTCAGAAAGCAACATGTTTAACTCATTATCACTCAATGCATTATTTACTATTACTGGATAAGTAGAGTTAGATCCAAGAAATGCGTACCTGAGCCCGGAGGGGAGTGGTTTGAGTTCCACTTTCGGTGATTTGAGCTCCGACCAGTCATCATCGATCTGATACTCGACCTTAGTGTGGTCGAGCGTTGAGGTCGAGTGTTGATTTCCAGAGGCTGAATCAGAATGCTCGAGCTCTGTTTGCTCGAGTGTTGAGGTCGAGTGTAAGGTCTCGAACTGTTTTTCACTTTTCAGTGATTTGCAAGAGTCCAACAAGCCTTTGTAGACCTCAGTTTCTTCGTATATGTATCCATCACAACCGTCTTTTATCAAAGCAGTACCAAGGTGGACTTTCTCCATCAATTCTCCAAACAGGTCCTTTGAAAGATCATCTATTTCTTGTACCACGAACACCTGACCCTCAATGGTCGGTTTTCTCATTATGTCACTGATGCTGAAAGTCATCTTGAAATCTTTTCCAAGGTTGAGTTCGATTTCTCCTTTTGGCACATTGATCACAGCTCCTGCAGTGGCTAAGAAGGGCCTTCCAAACAGCAAGGGGTCCTTTGGTTCTTCTTCCATATCTAGAACAACGAAATCCGTGGGGATTTCTACTCCTCCAACCCGAACTGGTAAGTCTTCTAGAATTCCATGTGGAATCCTAACCGATCTGTCAGCTAGTACCAAAGATATCATACAAGACTTGTATTTATCGAACCCTAATCTTTTGGCGACTGTTAGAGGCATTAGGCTGATCGATGCCCCTAAATCACACAAGCAACTCCTGAATGTGAGAGGTCCAAGTGAACATGGAATCGTGAACGTTCCTGGATCATCGAGCTTCTTAGGCACAACCTTTCTTTGTATAATAGCGCTGACCTCATGAGTTAGCACAACCATCCCTTCGACTTCTTGTGTTCTGTCCTGGACTGCGTCTTTCAAAAACTTTTGATAAGGGGGCATTAGCATAAAGGCGTCTAGAATTGGTATTTTCAATTCAACGTCCCTCATCTGCTTTTCAAAGAGAGCTTTGTACTTGTCTGCAACATCCTTTTTGAATCTTTGTGGAAAAGGAAGCTGCGGTTTGAAAGGAGGTAGAGCAAACGTCTTTGGGTCTTTTTGTACGTCAGTTGTGTTTTTGGGCTGATCTTCGGACACTCGAGCAGGTGGTGCTCGAGTGTGTTGATCGAGTGTCAAAGGTTTCGGCTTTTCCGTGCTGATTTCTGTCTGTTCTTCGACTAAATCATCCTCCCCTTCTGGAAGGACACTGTCCTCAGTGTTCTCTGTTGGTTCAGCACGAATTAGCAATTCACGGCCACTACAGAGTGTAATGGCGTTGGCATGATACTCCTTAGGGTTTTGAACTGCTTTTCCAGGTAGCTGTCCGGTTTGTTTATTTGTTGATGAAGATCCTTGTTGATTCTCCACATATTTGAGACGAGCATTGAGGGTCTCAAATTTGCAGTTGAGTTCATTATGTGAAGCATCGATCTTAGCATGTACTTCAGCAAATTTCCGTGTTAATTCGGAAGCGCTGGCTGTCTGTCCCTTTAGTATCTGCTGCAATATGTCCATCACTTCAGGTGTTTGTTGTGGTGGTTGGGTGTTGTATCCAGGAGGTGGTTGGTGGTGTGTTTGCTGGTACTGTTGTTTGGATATGAATAGTTTTGGTTGCGGTTGCGGATGTGGTTTGGGTGGGTACACCTGGTCATTTGGATTCGCCACATTTGTGTTTCTGTAGGATAGGTTGGGGTTGGGTTTGTAGCTGTTGAATTGTCTGAAATTGTTGCTTTGGTTCTGTACGAAATTAACCTCTTCAACCTCGTCATCGTCTTCTTCAACCCGTTCTGTTTCACCGACATGATGTACTTGCTTATTGTGAGCTGAAAGTAGCTTGTCCAGTTTGTCTTGTATGGCTTTGAGCTCCTTTCTACTAACCATATCTGAATCTGTTACGCCTCTAGGAGTTCGATCATAGTCTTCACTGTATTGGCCGTCTGCTTGAGCTAAATTCTCCACTAATTCCCATCCATCATCGACATCTTTATTCAGAAAATTCCCATTGCTGGCTGTGTCTAGCAACATGCGTATCTTGGGGATCACGCCTCTGTAGAGAGTACTGAGAAGGGACTCAGTAGTGAAACCATGATGAGGACATTGTGATTGGTACATCTTGAATCGTTCCCAAGCCTCAGAGAATGTTTCGGAATGGTTTTGCTTAAAACCAGAGATGTAATTGCGAAGTTTCGCAGTTCTGGAATTGGAAAAGAATTTGCCTAGAAATGCTTCTTTGCAGGCGTCCCATGATGTGATAGACCCTTGTGGCAAGTGTTTTTCCCATAGATGAGCTTTGTCTCCAAGAGAGAAAGGAAACAATCGCAATTTTAGAGCATCCTCACTAACCCCATTTATTTTTGTCAGACTGGTTAGTCTTTCAAATTCATCAAGATGATCTAGTGGGTCCTCAGAAGGTAAACCATGAAATTTACTGTTCTGAACCATGGAAATCATTCCACTCTTAATCTCAAAGTTGTTGTTGGCGATGGCTGGTGGGACAATTCCATGGCGTTGAGTGTGGATACTGGGAGCATCACCGGCACCAATGTGTCTAACTCTCCTAGGACGAGTTCCTAGTTCAGTAGCTTGTACTTGTTCTTCCATGTTCACCTGATCCGTGTATTCTTCGTTCAATCTGTTCCGTTGTTCTCGCAAGTATTCACGAGGCAAACGGTCTATTCTGTCAGAGTATGGAATGAGGTCTTCACTACCACGGGATCTGGTATTCATGCAAGTGATTGGTTATGTCTGAAATGACACTCGAGCAGGTGGTGCTCGAGTGTAGTGATCGAGTGTTTCTTGGTTCTGCTAGAGCTCTCTGATACAAAAGAAAAATCAACGAGCTCGAGTTGTGTTGGTCGAGCTTGTTGATCGAGTGTACCTGAAAGCAAAGAGAAAACCAGAAACGATTTTAGAATAATAGTATAATAAAATTTAGTCTCAGAAAAGTGATTTTCCTAATTGTAGCTAACTAATCCCAGTTGGCAACGGCGCCAATTTGATAAACAGGTTTTGCGGTGTTTTCTCAAATACCAAACTGTCTATTTAATCAATTGCAGTACAGTATGGTGTCAATCCAATGGGAGAGTAACTAGCAATCAAGATATAATCTACTTATTCTAATCTAAGCCAGATTCAGTTTTAGCGAGTGGTTATCTATCCTAAGTGACAACGAAATCTTAAAACAAAATGCTAAAAACGAAACAGACTATTAGAATGTAAAAACAGAGCACTAAAAGTAAAGTAATAGTGAAACTAATAATCAAGTGCAACACGAAATCTCAACCTAAAGCAGAGTATTCCTAGGGGTTCTAGACTTATCTATCAACCTATTTAGATGACCTCTAAGCAAGGAATCACAAAGTAATCACATTCGCTCTCGCGCAATGGGACCTCTCCTAAAAGACAACCTGACTTGACTCTCGCCCAACGATTGGAAATTCAAGAGGCCTTAAGTATGGACCTTACAAAGCCTAATAACACCCTAGACAATCAATCTCTTGAGCTAGGAAGATGCTATCTTAATTTAAGCATGTTCAAGTGATTCCCCAAACGCCTCTCGGGGGGGATTCACCAAGAGATCGAATTTCAATTGATTATAAAGAAACAAGCATTAAGAACACTTAAACTAAAGAGATCTAAGACCTTAATTAAACATAAATAAATCTAGAAATCCCTAAGTTTTCCCCTAATCTCACCCTTTCCTCAAGAACCCTAGACTAACTTACTCAGAATTCATGAAATAAAACATAAACTTAAAATCGATGTTTTGTTGATGGAAGACCCTCCTCTTATTTCCTAAGTTTTCCCCTAATCTCACCCTTTCCTCGGGATCCGACTCACCTTGGGATTGATGGAAGACCCTCCTCTTATTTCCTCTTATAGATGTTTTGTTGTATAGTGTCTTGTCTTTATTTCGGCAAAGCTCTAACATCGTGTCTATATAAATATGTGTATGTCATTATGTATCTAACTAAGAAAGAAAAGAGTTTCTTCTTCCCTATTCTCTCCATTCTCAAATCTATTCTCTCATTCTTAATCTTTAAATTCTCTTGAAAATATAACACTATTTATGTATACACATACACACACTCACTACCTCTTCGAGTGCACCTTGTACATTATATGACAATCCTTCTTCAGATCTGCCCTCGCTATCGCACTCTTTGAAAGTATCCCAAGCAAACTTGAAGACAGTTTTCATGTAATCTGGAAAACTCTCCATGCAATCTGGAGCTCATCAATATAATTATCCAAGCCATTCCCATCGTTATAATGTTGGCAATTACATATAAGAAAGGGATACTCAATTGTGAGGATCAGTACATGACAAGAACGTTTGGATCATGATACCTTTCCACGCAATCAACAAGAGCTGCAACCTCATAAATATTACCATATCTATCACATGTGTCATCAATAATGGTGAAGAGTGTGAAGATCTTAGCTAGTGCAATTCTCCTCTGTGAAAATCATGGCTTGAAATATACCATAACTGCATATAAATAACACTCAATCAATCTGTCCATGAAATAAGGTGGAAGTTTAGGCGCAAGGTCTTGCTGCTTCCACCATCTGTAAAACATGGCAATGACTAAATTAAGTGAACTTGTGTATCCAAAAAAGGATAACTATATGAGTGATAATCTTGGATCAATACTTGCTCAGAGTTCTCAGTTCTTGAATCCAATGTAGCTTCATACAAGCTTACCAAACCCTTGGCATCATCGATTAGAGATTCCTTAAACTTTTCATTCTCCTATTTGAATCTCTTGAAAACGTCTGTTCATCAACATACATGAGTATCTTGTTATTCTAGAACATATGAGGAATCATATAATAAAATATACTTGATCGATCATGACAAGTCTTGCTAGCTAGAGACATGATTTTACCGGAAGACATGTAACCATATGTTCTGAAAACCCAGATCATGATGGAAATCGTGTACAAATCATCTTCACCAGCTATTATAATCTCATGTATCTTTTCAAAAGCATCTTCTAGGATCTCTTCAATCACATATTCGAAATGACACGCTAAACCAGGGCTCACAAACATGTATACAAAAAGGATTTTCTTCTTGGCCGAGTCAATGTTTTCAGAAAGAAACATGAGTATCTCCTCTAGTTTTGGCTTTAGCCTCTCGATCTCTTGTGCAAGTGCATCCATTTCCTAACAATAACATGATACATGTTTGAAGGAAACATCTGCATTTTCCCTACATATATATATATATATGTCTGTGTGTGTTATAGACTCACCGAGAAATTGAGTTGAGAAAAGAGGATACGATTACCCCAAGTAGAAGGTGGTAATTTCTTGAACTTTAGAGTACTTTCTTGATCATCAAATGTCAGTAGCAGTGGCCTTCATGGCAACAAGTTTCGCATGCGAAATTGACTTTCGGGGTAAGCTAGAGAATTTGCTTACCGAAAATAAATTGGAACGAAAAAGAAGAGAAAGTAAAACAGAAGATCATATACCTTCCATGTTATCACCACTAATGATTTTCAATTTCTCCACCAAATTTAAGGCATATAACTGTTACCAATACCTCATCATCATCTCACATTCGTCAAAATGCTTAAGCTATCTAATTGACGTTATATTATATTGTATGTTATTAGAGATTAGTTAAACAACTTTGATACCCTTGATTTCATTTCCATGTAAATGTTGTGGCATCGGTATTTTGAGATGAATTAATCCTTTAGTTAAACTATTTTTCTTTATCAAACTATTTGTCTTTCTCCTCCTCATCAATATATTTTTTTGACTCTTTTTGTCTTCTTTTTAGTTATTTATTTATAGAGATTGATTTATCCATTGTTCAAACTCTACTTCTTTTTCTTTTCTTCGTTTAAATTAGAATATAAAAGAGTAAACTAAAGAAGCTCTCTAGGATCTATTCCATGTAGTATGATTTTTTATGATTCTTAAATTTGTGTGTTTTTTTTATCAATCAATGTCAAATCAAAACTTAAAAATTATGTCTTCCCCATATATAACTCTCCGTGAGTACATATCGAATAGTTCTGAAGGTTCTCAAATTTAAGAATAACTCGTAAATGTTGGATGTAAAATATAGACATTGGTATGATGAAGTTGTTTCTCATTGCAGCTCTAGAAGATGAAAGAATTGGTCGAGTCAGAACCACTGAAGAAAGGAAGACAAGCTGTTAAACATAATTCAAGGCTTAAATAACAAACCGATATATGCTTCAGTCGGGTCAAGTTCTCAAGTGGCTCGGATATGGTTTTTTTGGGATATATGTTTCAATCAAAGCAGGAGTTATTGGGTTGAAATATCTCTTTGCGTAACACTGTTCGTTGTGGAGAAGAATCCAATTGTATCATATGAATGAGAAAATTATAGTATAATGCTTCCTCAAAATTTGAAATTATTTAATATCCTTTCCAGTTGTGCTTCGTATAACATCTCTGCAGTAATGTGTTTATGTATGTGGAGGTATAAGACACATTGTAATATACAATTTTAGTAATTTTATATTTATAATTTTTATATAATTTTAATTATTAAGAAAAATATTATATAATTTGTATATTAATATATAATATCTAATATTGTAAAATTTGAATGAAATACATATTTATATATTATTTTTTAAAAAATATTATAAACTCTGAAATATAATCATCTAATGTACTTATAATTATAAAAACTACAGATCAAATCAAGTTTAAGTAATTAAATGAATCAATTTCTATAAAAATATGGCCTATAAATTGAAAAAAATAGTTGGTGGCTTTGGACAAATGCCCTTTGTAATCAATGATAGGCATGCCTGGTGTTTTCCTTTTCATTCAATAATTGGTGAAGAAGAAGAATTGAAAAAAGAAACCTAACAAATTAATCTAGAAAATAGAGCAACCCTCATTCTTTAAGCTTTCTCATTCAATACTTTTAGTGCCTGATTCTCTATTTTCTTTCGGATTGGGTTGGATTTCTTCTACCACCTCTATATCCGATAATATTTTTTACTCTTGGGTCATGTGAAGAGAAAAAGATCAAAAACGGTCTGTGAGTGAACAGTTAGATAATTTGGTTTGGTCGGTTTAAGTTGGAGATTAAGATTTTGTTCTTTTGACAATTACAATGATATTGACTATGTCATGTTTTTTAGCGGTCGATGGTTTAACAACCAATTTTTTCAGTAGCTAAAAGTTCGGCGACCAATTATTGCGATTAGTTATTAACGACCAACGAATGTCAAAAAATAATCGCATCGACTAAATTTTTTAGCAAATTTTTCAAAATAAAAATAATATATGTTATCAAAAGAAATAAAATATATCTATCTATATATATGTTAACTAAAGTGAAATAAAACAAATTAATATAAAAACATCTATAAAAATTTTAAATTCATAATATTGCATTAAAATTTGGTAGTTACTAATAGATTTGTATAAATATTTATATATAAATTTTCTACATATATATATATATCAACTAATAAATAAATAAATAAATCTAAATTTTTTTAAAATAAAACGTAAATATAATGTCTTGATTATTAACATTACAACTTTAATATATGTTTTAGTTTTCTGTTATTAATTTACTTTTATTGTATTCTAGTTATTATATTTTGTATTATATATTTATTTTTTTATTTTTGTTTATGTTTATTTATTTTATCAAGAAAATCAAATATATATATATATATATATATTAGTTGCAAATCATTGAACTAATAACGACTGTAGAAAAGAAGAAAATTAAGTAGCTCGACGCTTTCGGTATAGCTAGCCACAAGAAGAACAAAAGATTAGATGTTTGTTTTTAACTCTTTCGATTTTTATTATAAATTATGTAAAACTAAAATTTAAGAAAAAATTATAAAATAACTAATAATCGTTAGCAACTATAAAAAGAATAATATAGTGGCCAGTTACTGCGACTAGTCATTAATTGTTAGCGATTGTAAAAAGAACAAAAAAGTGATTAGTCGCAGTGATTGTTAAAAAAATATAAAACTTAAATTTTGATCACTGTCATTGTCATTAGCTACTACGAAAAGAACAAGGTTTTTGAGGTATAAATTTGCAAGTCAATGTATGTTTAATAATAATTTTTGCAAACGTAAAAGCTTAGGATTAATTTTGCAAATTTGTAAAAGTTAGGGATTTTCTTACATTTTTTTCGGGAAAATGGCCAAAACAAATACGAACTTTACATAATTTGCCAAAAAAATACGAATCTTCTATTTGCCAAATTAAATACAAACTTTTGTTGACCTAGCCAATTTTAAACTCAAATTAGTCAACACTTAAAGACTTTAACCCTCCTTTTAACACCATCAAAACTTTGCTGAAATCCCTAAATTGATTTGGTCCCAAAATCCCTAAATCGATTTGGTCCCAAAATCCCTAAATCGGTTTTGCATTCTTTCTCCATCTTCTCCTGTTCTCCACTCTATTGAAATGCCTAAATTAAGAAAGCTTCCAATTCGTCAAAAACCAACCACTCCAGAAGAAGACGTAGAAGGAAACGTTCGTTGGTTGGGGTCAAACGAAATTGAAGATGGAAGTGAAGAGATTGGTGATAACGAGCAACCGTTGGTGGCTGAAGACGAGCTCGATGGTGATTGTGCAGATGACGAGCTCGATGGTGGTGGAGATTGTGTAGATGATGAGCTCGATGATGAAGAGTACGCTCTTGTTCCATTGAAGGCGATGATTTGATAATTTTATCTAATCAGTTCGTAAACAGTGATGGAGAGAGTGATGACTCTGGGGATGACATATGGAAGGATGATGTGATACCTAATCCGGTTTCATCAGATAACGAAGAAGAGACTATGCGGAGACAAGAGCTTGAGGGCAATGAACTGCGGACGAGATTCTTGCTTTGGGTAAACTATTCGGGTCTCCTTCAGATTTCAAACAGTCATTGCTTAGGTACTCTCTCAAAACCCACTATGATGTTAAACTGTACATGTCGTCTGCGAAGAAACTTGGTGTTGTTTGTTCGGACAAGGAATATGCTTGCTCGTGGAGAATTTATTGTTCATATGAGAAGAGCAAACAGAAGATGCAAATTAAGATTTATGAGGATAAGCATATATGCATCAAATCTGGATCTTCTAAGTTGTTGAAGAGCTCTACAATAGCTCGATTGTTTGAAGCAGTGTTAAGGTTAGATCCTAAACTTACTGCAGTTGAGGTGGCAACTGAGATAAAACGGATTTATAATCTACATGTATCAGATGAGCAATGTAGAAAAGCAAAAACAAAACTTTATAGGGCGAGGAAAGCAAATCACGAGTCTCACTTCGCTCGGATTTGGGATTATGAGGCTGAGATCCACAAGACCAATCATGGCACTGTCACATATATTCAGACAATACCGGGAACTACTCCAGGGAGTTTGCAAAGGTTTGACAAAATATATATCTGTTTTGAGGCACCGCGAGTTGCATGGAAGTCATATTGTAGACCTATAATAGGTCTTGATGGTGCTTTTTTAAAGTGGGATGTGAAAGGGCAATTGTTAGCTGCTGTAGGGAGAGATGCGGATAATAGAATTGTACCAATTGCTTGGGCGGTTGTGGAAATAGAGAATGATATTAATTGGGATTGGTTTGTAAATCATCTTAAAAGAGATTTGAGACTTGGTGAGGGAGCTGGCTATACAGTGATATCTGATAAACATAAGGTAAACATAGCTTCTATTTAATTTTTTTTACATTCTGTTTACTTACTAACAATGATATCTTACTTCTATGTCTTATGTTTTTTTTGTAGGGGCTGGTTAAAGCTGTCCATAACCAATTGCCTGAAGCTGAACATAGGATGTGTGCAAGGCACATTCTTGCAAATTGGAAACGAGATTCACATGATATCGAACTCGAACGCCTATTCTGGAAAATAGCCAGGAGGATATAAGATTATTTTGACAACTTGGAGGCACTGAAGCAATGCAATAGAGGCGCTTATGATGCTCTGCTCAAGTTAAATCCACCAACATGGTCTCGTGCATTTTTCAAGGTAGGTTCATGTTGTAATAATAATTTGAATAATTTGAGTGAATCTTTCAATAAGACTATACGAGAAGCTAGGAAAAAGCCATTGTTAGATTTGTTAGAGGATATAAGACGTCAATGCATGGTTCGGACATCAAAGAGATCAGTTATTGCACCTAGGTTAAGGACAAGGTTTACTAAAAGTGCACATGCTCAGATTGAATCAGCCATAGAAAAATCTATGGGTTGCAGAAGGTTTATGTCTATGGGTGATATGCATGAGATAGATGATCGTGGTTGCTCTTATCGAGTGGAAATGACAACAAAGACATGTGGCTGTGGTAAATGGCAATTGAATGGAATTCCTTGTGAACATGCAACTTGTGTTATTGTAGCAAAGAAATAGAAAGTCGATGACTATGTATCTGAGTTCTTCACAACTTAAACTTGGCAGCAAACATATC